>UZAE01000368.1:0-25122 GCA_900617975.1 Rodentolepis nana | reverse complement strand
TTGAAATCGGCAATGACTTAGTTGCCAACCTAATACTTACTAAATGAATCGCGTTTCATCAAATCCTGTTCCAAAACTACCGATTACATTTATTAATTCTCCCCAAATTTTGAATCACAAATTTGGGAAGAAAGGACTATTAGAGCATGAGTCATGCCATTTTGTTGATCATGTTTCTAATTGATTCGTCTGATTTGGTTTTTCATTTGAGTCAACCTGCTCTGATCTTTAAGCAATCCTTCTCGTGGTTTGTACAAGAAGTCTCTTCATCTAGACGTTTATTGTAATCAAATTTTTTTCCAGTTTTAGGCCTTAGTTCTTTGTCTCCTATGACCTAGATTCGAAGGTTGTTCTAACTTCTTTTTTATGCACTACAGGATGCCTTGAAATTCATCAGGTTGTCTTCTCCTTTATCACAATTCTTTTATCTCTACATCTATTACGCTATCTGGAATTGTCTCCTCTATTGTATCTCCAAATACTCAAATCCTTTTAGATTATGAGAATGGTTAAAGGATTGCTTTGGGTGTTTTCTATTTTGTATGGATGGGCTGTTTAAGGTGGAGAAATCGTCTATTAAATGACTGCTTATGAAATGTTATTAGTATCATCTCTGCTATTAGAATTGTTTCTTTTCTTTGCAGCCTTTCTTATCATCGAGACTATTTCGTGGCGTTGTGGGCGAGACAAGCGAACGGGCGCGTCAAGTTGCACTCTGTGGTCTTCTCACTCTTTGCTACACGAATCTCCAGCATATTTCCAAGTCCAGATTCATCTCCGCAGAGAGAACAGCTCTTCTACGAACTTGCCTTGTCACCTTGCTGCGATGCGCTCGAATTAGTAATCGAGCCGTGGCCCTCACTGCTATCTCTATGCTTCATGCTCTCACTGAATGTTCGGATATGGTGTTTGATGTCAACCCTACTTATCCTCTTCTGATCATTCAAGTGAGTTGTAGACTTTTGACTATTTAAAATTATATGAGTTACCAAGATTAGATTAGATAAATTGATCAGGCGATCAGACTCCGTAGGGCCTGCCTACTTTAATAAATAACCAAAAATTGAATACGAGGATGAGTCAAGAAGTTCTCAAACAAATGTCATAACTTTAAGTAGAGCAATAATAAGTTCAAGCATGGCTTTAGAGCTTCGTTAATAACATTTGTTCAAGTGGCAGGCTTTATGGTATTTATCATTAGCCCTTAAACTTTGACTTCAGCTTTCCCCATGGGTGGGGGGTACATAGTATAGCAGTTAATTAATAGCAGTTCTCGTCAATAACATGTAACAGCCCGATTATTCTATGTAAAGTCAGGATCGCCATGGCAATTACTGTGCATATTCTTTAAGAGGTGTCAGGGCCCTGTTGTTCTAATTTCTATGCTTAACACTTTCACATCCTCCTTATCGTCTAGACCTAGCTCCTTCATTCTTTTTGGCTCCCAAAACGAAAATAACACCTTAAAGACGCTCGATTTACGTCTTTAAGTGAATTTAAATGCATGTAATCTCATGGTTCCAGAGACGGTCCCAAAAATTCTACTGTCAGGTAATTTACGGGTGCAAATATCGATTACAAAAGTGTATAGATAACAATGGAGTCTATGTGGGAAACTGAATGTTATCACTTGCTAGATAAATAAATTATGAAATTTATGTGAAAAAATTTTCTCTTCTCCTCGTATTTATGATCCTTTTTAGTGATCATTCGCAAATGTCTAACTGGTTTAAAAGTGTACATAGTGAAATACAAATATGAGGTGTGTGTATTCCTTGTATGGCATGCGATAACAAATTTTTCTAGGCAATGAAAATTTAAGACACCATGGTCACGCGACTTTTATTTGACTGCACAGAGATACAGCATGAGCCATTTAGAACCCTTGAAGTTTGTTTAAAGACTGGATCAATTAAATTTTTCAGGTGCTTCCAACCTAGATTTTGTAATATTTCTCTAAACGGCTCAGTTCGGTGGGCTGCGTTTATTCTTAATAACCCCTTCCAATTTTCATTATATACCGGATATTTGGCATAAATTTATCAGTATCATCATGAGAAAATTAAATAGGTTCGAGGAGAGCTCCTTAGGTGGCATGAGCTAATCATATTGTGAAAGACTGCTCAAAGTACCCGTCATTACTACTACTCCTGGGGAAAGTTTCGGAGGGAGTCATGACATCACTCTTACAGCAGTGGAGGAGGACATGCGTGGGGAAAGTAATGCAGTGTGCTAAAATTGATTCTGCATAACTCGTCTAGTGAGGTCATCTCTTAGTCCTATTGACAAAACCTTGCCCATCGGGAAAGAACCACGTTGCTTGTTGGGCTTGTTGGTTTCTTCGCCTTTGTCAGGCGATTTTTGTGAGATGTCAACCTCATCGACGCCTGTGTGAACTTCCAGTAACGAAGGTCTTCATTGTGTGCAAGCTTCTTGATAGGGGCTTAAGCGTGTTCACTTAACTGTGGAGACAAAGCCCGAATTCCTAAGCGAGGATGCATTAGCGCTTTCTTTTATGACGTATTTGAAAGTAAATCGGCTTTACACGCACAATTAGGTCAGATGATTAGTTATACTCCTGGCCACAATATCCTCAGTCTCTCAATTGTAGTTCCCAAGTTGATCCCATATTCCCTTCACACTACTCGAGGGATAATCGGTAGATTATTTAACCCCAGCACTCTGTCTGAATAAAGCAAGGGAAATTTGAGACCCCCGGTGATAATTGAATAATAGGAGAGTTGCGCTTTCACCCTTTTTGTCATGGACATTCTTTTCATTTATTTAGCTTTTCAGGCGTTTTTATAAAAAAAATTGAAATCGCTCGTGTACTATCAAAGATTAGCTATGGTTTTTCAACGTCTTAATTAAAATTTGTCTGCTAAACACTGTTTATCTATGCCATCAGTGCATTTCTCCTCGTCAAATTCGCCTAGTTAAGATGATTCTAGAGGCATCCAATTCTCAGAATGTCGATTTCATTTGTTTCCTACTTTTGTGACTATTTATTCAAAATCCATTTTCTACCCTTTTATTTTTTTTAATTCGGAACTGCCACTAATAGTTGCGTTTAGTCTTTTGCCATTGCTGTTATTTTGCGCCGCGTGAGGACACCAAAACGAAAAACGCCTGTCACTTTCGCTTATTTTTTTATTTTTCCAACTAAATCCACTTATTTTTAATGCCGACCATTTAGACCCTGGCCTGGAATTTAGCTTTTCTTTGGAGCCAAACCTATACTGAGGACAAAATATCGCCGACATTTAAAATGGTAAATATTCTGTTTTCAAGGGAATTTAGCTTCAAGTTGCTTATGTGTTCCAACGTTTATCTTTCTAGCTTCTAACGGCAAATATATCAGCTCTCATTGGATGGACAGTAAAGATTCCTTTACCCATTTTGACTTCACCATTCGTGGACTTGAATAAATCAGCTCAAAGCAATGCACAAGATCGTTCCAAGGAGGTTACGTGTCTCTGGGTTGTCTTCTCCGTTCTTGAATTTGTATGCTCCTCTTTCACCACCTCCTTTCAACTGGAACCGTCAGGTCTCAGTTGGGTTCCCGGATGTCCCATCCCTGATCCCCTCGCTGACGAAGTTGATGGCAAAGTGAGTTCTCTTATCTTGCTGACTTTGGCACTACATGTCTACTGATAATTATAAGTAGCACGGTATTGTGCATTGTATAAAACTCTACTGTATGTGACAGGTTGCCCCATGGTCCCCCTATCAATTTCTCCCTGTTGCGCAGAAAAAGAAAGTAAATACGATAAGTTTTGCAATACTTTGTTGTTAATGGCTGCACTTTTCCTCCTTAAATTTTTCATTCGCTCATCTCGGTGTGGATTCATCAATAACTTTCCGTTTGCCCTTACGCCCGTGAAAGAGGGCACTAATTTCTTATAGTATTGTTGGATATATTTGCTAAATTGATTTCCACATTTCATTATAGGTTTCTGATGAGTTAAAACCATCGACACTAAACATGGATCTTCATACGAACCCCATTGAGATGTTCTCCGATCAAGCTCTTTTCCTTGCTCCCGCTCCAATTACACCTGATTGTATTCGAGTTGCAGCTCGATTTGCTCGATGCCAACTTTTTTATCAACTTGGTCGTTACCCTCTGGTTGGTTTCTGTTTCCCCACCCCCATCTCCAAACTGACTGTACATCTGGTTTATTCACTATTTTCTGTTTTAGTCTAGTACTAACGACGTGCTGGACTCACTAATTCAGGAGCATCATGATAGAATGCTGGTTGGCGTTCTGGATAGCGAAGAGCTTTCATTTGAATCGGTTGACCAACCGGATGTCCAAATGTTTGTCATAAATCGCTCCTTCCTTCTTTCGGTTTTGGCTGTTGAATCGACGAACACAAGTCGTTTGAATGACGACGCCACGAAAACTCATCACATGTTAAACAATAGCGCTCTTAGAGAAGAAGTTGTGACAGGTGGGAGTTTCTTTTTTCATGTTTAATTCACTGATTTGTGTAGACTCTTGCGACGTACGGATAATTATACGAGATATTGCTGGCAAGTATGTTTGGGATGCCACGCAGATTTATGGACTTGTTCCAGTTTCTTCAAAAAAGAGTCCATCAGCTCCACCATCTAAGCATACAAATTCCAATCATAAGAGGAATAAGTCATCTGATACCTTCGTAAATGCTGAAACAGAGGCTGATTCTAAAGCGAAAATAGACTTATTAGCTCAGGTAAGTTCATCTATTTAAAATTGTCAGTAGTATGTGTCTCTTGAAGCAGTCTTAAAAGCTTACCCTTTTCTTCGAGTAGCTTCTCGAGGATTTGGTGTCCCAACATCCTGAGCTCAAATCCCTCTCATCCTTTTACGAACCCGATAGAAATGGATTTGAAGAGACCTCTCCGTTCGAGAAGTGTGTTACTGAGCAAGTGCTCACTGCCGCTAAAAATGAAAAACGGATTCTTGATAAACTACCTGAGATTCCGTCCTTGTAAGAAAATGTTATTGCGTATTTAATTGCCATTTTAATCTGAGACTAAAGTGTGTGTTTAATAATTCACCTTTTCGCTTTTAGACCATTTTACGGCACCGACGCAAACGACCCAGCAGACAGCGAGGAAATGAAACAATGGGCTAAGTTAAATCGTCGATATACTGTTGTTAAGCAATTCCTTAGTCAGCTTGGTTTCCTCTCGCAAAATCGTCGACCGTCTGTTGAATTGTTGAAGAAATCCCTTAACCTAGTACGAGAGATTAAAAATCTCGATAAACAGAGGCCGTTAGTCGCTAATTCCATTCGATCGACAATATGAATCCTGCAACTATATTGTCATTTAACATTTTTTCCTTCCTTCAAATAGGCGTCAAACCTACAAGTTAGCCGTGGTGTATATTGGGCCAGGTCAAGAAGACAAGCGTTCGATACTATCTAACTCCCGTGGTTCTATTGAATTTGAACGATTTGTTTCCTCCCTTGGTTGGGCAGTAAAACTTGCTACTCATCATGGTTTCAAAGGCGGCTTGCAATATCCGGAAGATGGAGATATTGCCACATACTTTGCTAATCCTTCCGTTGAAGCCATCTTCCATGTAGCTACACAGATGCCTTCCGTAACGGAGGAAGATCGACATCGAATGGTAAGTTGTGAAATCATTCGTGTTTGTAATTTTCTTCGCCTTTGATTACTAATCTCAATTGTCCCTCTCTAGACATTGTAATTTATGTCTCATCGGTGATTTTTACCTTAACAATACAAGATTTTTGGGTATATGCTACATTGAATTTCAAAAAATTGCGTATAGATGCGATTTTTATTTCTCTCAACTATGTGGAAAAAGTGCCTTTATTCAAAATTATCTTTTCGTATGTCATTTTATCTAGAATATCATCTCATATTGTATTTCAATTTTATGCAATTGAACGGATATTTTGACGATCTTTTCAGAATCTAACTTTCATGAACTATAATTTGCTAAAATCCATTTACTATAAAAATATATAAACGAATTGAAGCTGCTACGTAACCAACTGAGGAACTAAATCGCTCGGTTGACTAGCTCCCCACGTTATGAGCATGATTTCATTCATGAACTAGGCATTAGAAGCAGGCAATCTGAAAGTTATAGTATTGTAAAGTGAGTGTTATACTTTTATGAAAACTCAACCAACTCATTGTTTCCCGTGATTATAACCTGTACAAGATAGATATCTTAAGCAATAATAGTAACCTTTGAGTATTCAAATTTGATAATTTTTTGTTATCTTTTGCAGTTCAAGCACCTTGGCAACGATGAAGTGATGATAATCTGGACTGAACATTGGCGTGCCTTCCGAAGAAGTATCCTACGAACAGAATTCGGTGACGTTCTAATCATTATTTCACCCCTTTCTAATGGTTTATTCCGCGTGGAGATTCGAAAAGAACCGGAGGTACTATTTACCTTCACTGACTACAATTGATTTCATTTCCGCTGTTTATCTTGGTCTGTTTTTCTTTGTAGATTCCATTCTTTGGTCCTCTTATCGATGGAATGCTAGTCTCTGAAGAACACTTACCATTTCTTGTTCGAGCGACAGCCATCCAAGCTAGCAACGCGATAAATTCAAGGAAGCCCAATTTCAAAGAACAGTGAGTCTATCTTGCCAATGCTATTTTGCGTAATCCTTTAATTAGCCAAACGCTATTTATCTTAACAGGTATGAGGAACGGGCAAACTATTTGCAAACCATTATCAACAATCATATGCAAAATTCCTCCTTTGAAGATTTCGTCATGCAAGTGGCCTTACCGAAACCTCTCCCTTGTTAGTCTTTTCATCAAAACCGTCAAAATAAACTGTCGGCTGTTTCTTATTGGGCCCTTATTATTTTTTCATTTCAGGCCAAGATATTACAGACCGTCAGTCTCGCCTTATACGGCCTTCAGGCTTTTCAACTGCCCTTCCCAATGATACAGAGCCTGTGCGATCTCCAAATGCTCCTCTAAAAGGTATCACCAAGTCCCACTAACTGATAAAGTACTCAAAGTTAATCTAACCAGCTCTAGAATATTTGGGTTGAGGGTTAATTGTACCCGATCATATGGAAACTTATGTTACAAGAATTTTTAGAGAAAAAGCCGACCACGTGTTGTAGTAGCCCAAATAAGCCAAAAGGTAGGCATATTGAATGGTTTGGGAAACTCGGAATTCACTCCATCACACTCAAAGTACTCTAATATGCTGTTTCTATATAACTCGTAATTATATTTAAATCAGCGCATCCAGATCTCCGGGCACCTAGGTCTCGACTTCACGGGATGATGTCTAGTTTTCGAAGTGGTTTGTAACCCTAATTTACAGTCCATAAATATAATAGAGTGCTCAAGTTGTGGTGTAATTTCCAACTCTCTACTAAGGTTAACTCTCTGTGTTTGGGATTTTATTGCTTCGTATTAACCTTGTTAAACATGTATATATATATATATATATATATATATATATTTTATTTCTACTAATACTAATACAAATGACTTTATTCGCACTGTTTTGTAGCCTTTCCTCAATTCTTATGAGAGCTCCGCGGTATGATCCTCCATCCCCTCCTCATTTCCGTTTCGACCCGAAAAAAATTATTTATTTTTCTGCACGTTTATGTCTTATTGCATGGGTGATGCGTTTACCCCCATTTGTTTTCATCGTATTTTTGTTAAAATTTCATGTTCCCACTTAGCTATAGGCTTGCATGTTAGTTGCTTTCAAGCTTTTGTATAGTTTTTAATTGTACTCTTCTAAACTTGCGTTTTTCACTGCCATAATTGTGAGTTTGGCTCATCTTACTCTTTGTGCCATTAGTCCCTTTAAATAACATTTCACTTTAGCTGCGTTAGAAGATTTGAACTTGATAGAAATGCTTTCTGAAATGTGGGTAACGGTCAATGAATCTGTACTACAGTTGTTTTGTTAATATTAGGTCTGATTTATGCATGTGCTTTACGAAAAGCAATTAAGTATGCCCATCAATGTTGTCGCAGTGAGGTTGTGATGCAATTTTAAAGCTTCCGAATTGATCTATCCATCCCCACGTGATTCCTGACGGCCTTTTTAGGCCTGGGGCTCAGACAAAACGATTATCGATCGAAGAAAATGCTCTAGGGAAAATTTTAAATTAAAAGATCGCGACAGTAATTTTGCTACACTTTGTGGTAGATTAGTTCAGTACTGAAAAACCTGAGAATGCTATTCTGCATGAATTGTTAACCTGCTTTCTTGTTGCTGTTGACTTAAGCTGCTTTGCTATCCGCAATTGTTAGTTTATTTGATCGTTTGTTACTATTGTGTATTTAGACGTTTCTCCAATCGTTCGAATTCGGCGGCATATGCGTATTCGCAGTGATAGTGCATGCGAACAAGAACCTGTTAGTATAGATACAACAAGCAGCAAAAAACACAATCGTAGAAGGAGTTCCCTCCATATCCCAGAGATTGCAGTTACTTATCAAGACTCTGTAGATGCGGTAGATTCAACCACCTCAACAGATATACCCTTAATCCAGGCCGTCGCTCCCGCCTCCTCCAACTTAAGAGATCAGTCCAAAGGTCTTTTCAGCCGGATCTCCCTAAGACACAAACGACGTAGTGCTGCTATTCAAGGTCGCAGGGCGTCAGCTGGACGGATTTTAAATCCCTGATGTAGCATAGCGCATATACTTACGCCAAATACATATCAAATTCTGTTTAATATATCTCCACCCCTCCATTCTCCGGTATACTTGCATTCCGTCCAAGCAGAAGATTGTGATTCAATTCTCCCCCCCCCCCCCCTCCCCTAACTTCACCGTTAATGCGCCACTAACGCATATCGGGTGTCCTTCTCCTCTTGTTTTTATGCAATATAATGCAATAAGATTTGACTTGAATATAAATTATGTAAATTTATATTCTCAATAGAGGCCATAAAGCTACTTCTTCCACCTTTGAAGCCGATTAATAATTAATCTGGAAGCTTTTTTCCATTTGTAATGTTGTTAATCGCTCGAATACATTACCTCCACTGTGAGTAAGGATTATAACAGGAGACTATTGAGAGTGAAGTGGTTTCGTCGTTTGCCTCTATTTTCTTTCAGGGAAGGAGAACATGCTAGTGATTCCTTGCTTCAACGCGTGGCAATTTGCGCCAAGGTGCACTCGACTTGACTAGAAATTAGGGGGCCAATGATTTTTTAAAATTATTATTCGCCGGCTGACTTACCTGGTGTCATTAAGTTACAGCCATCTTTTGTGATCCAATGCTTGACGTCCGTGGCCATAGTTAAAGTATAAGCTCAAACACTAATAAGAAACCTCAAAATTGCCAAAGCTGTTCTACCGCCTGGTCTGAGAAAAGTATAGCAATTTATTTGATACAAGACATTAATTATCGGCAATATAATTGCTCTATTTTCAGGAAAATAAGGAGAAATTCAGAGCTAAACACGTAATAATGTGTAAAAAAGAAAAACATTGCATATAACTACTAAGGGAAAGTACCCTTAAGTATTCGGGAGATATTGACCTTCCGAGTATTTGGGACGTGCCTAATAGTGATAGAAATTCGAGTTTTCCGTTCAAGATGATCGGCTAAGTCCTCCCAGAGGGGAATTTGAGAAAGATTGAGTATTTTCTTCTCAATATCATCGTCAGCAAAAACGGAAGAATCAAAATCGCCTTTAATCTGGGGAAGGTAATCAACTCTCTTTCCCTCGATTCCGTGCATGTAGTAAGTATAAAGACTGCCGGTGACCATACTCAGACTTCGAGGCATTAGTAACGCCGACCCAATATAACGCGATTTGAAAGACGCATCCTAAAATTAAAATCCTAACGACAGAATTTGAACAAAATATTGATAATAAAATTAAGATAACTAACAGTAGTATCATCGGTGATTGGGTTATAGAAGTCCAAAACACTATGTCCACCAAGATTCACAGTTGTAACAAACGGATAATAGAGTGGTCCATCGTGATGGGGCTAAAACAAGAATTACTCAATACGCTACCAAGGTACCATAATTCCTTCCCCAGGTTTGTACTCATTAATCAGCACATGGTTGGCCCGATGAGGACCAAAGACACCCAAATCGGAAATTCTATCCATCAAACTATGAAGCCATTCAGGAATCTTTTCGGCTATCATGCCTTTAGGATGAGGTGTTCCGCCCCAAGTTTGCAATCGGCGATGGGCAAGATACTGCCACTTTCCAGCAGCATAAATGTTTTGCAGAAGTTCCGACTCTGTTTGGGCATCTATGAAGTCGGGGATGTAGAAGAACGTGTTTGGAACATTTGGAACTATGAATGGGGTGACTACTGTAGGCCAGCAAGTACAAGAATTTGTATCTAAAATAAATCACACGGACAATAACTAAATTTTCAATGATAGTACTAACCGTTAGGAAGTCAGGTTATAAAATATACATATATATGCCAGTTCAAAATACCTGAAAAATTCGCGGAGGGATCGGTAAACGCTTCACGGGCCATAGTGGCAATGTGAAGGACCTAGAGATATTTAAAAAACATTTAAAAAGTCTTACTATTTGAAAAATTAATGAGTAATTTAATTTTTAAAAAATATTATCTTTATTATTATTTTTATCAAGCTGCGAACCCTATAGTATCCTAATCGCGCGTCTCTTAATTGCTCCATTCGTTCTCCAATTAACTATGAGTACGGGGAAGCCTTCTTCGTTACCAGATATTCAACCCTCCGGTAATTTCATCGCGTTATTCCGTTGCGTTTAATTTATACTTCTATTATTTTGAAATTCGTTTCTGTGATTTTGCCGCATTTGTAGATCGTGCCTGCAAGCGCAAAAGGACAGCTAGGATGGATGCAGATTTTGATTTCACTGGACCCGCTAAAAAGACATTGCGCACTCGAGGAACAAATCGACAAAAATCCTTTAATGGCTCTGCAAACTCAAAATTAAAGTCAAGGCGCCAATTGTTCAAATCCAACGTATGTTCCAATTGCTTATTAATACCTTAACTTTCTGTAGCCTATAAAGATCTCTCCGGCGAAGCCATGCATTCGTTTAGAAACCCGCTACTTTCACAGAGGAATTTGGTATCAAATCGGTGACATTGTTTCTTTGACCGATACTGATGGTGATGAATACTACGCTCAAATTCGAACATTCATCATTGACAGTCATGAAGACGCTCATGTTGTGTTGACGTGGCTTGTTCCTACTGTGGAGGCAAAGGGAAAAAAATTCGAGGCATCAAACTACGTGATAGGCATGGAGGAAGATATTCCACGCAGGATAGAATGCGTTGCTTTCTATGCTCGGTGTCCCTCGGACTACTTTAGGCCTGTAGATTCCCCTTACACAGTAGGGTCGTGGATTCCTCCTGAAAGTCTCTAGCCGCTCCCCCTCCCCCACTCTTATTGACCATTTCCCGTGTATATAAACAATATCTTATCCAAAGAACTTTGCTATTACCATTCCCTTTGTTGCTTTTTTCCTGAAAATTATAATTTTGGCTTTTATTTCATGCGTCAAACATGAAGATTTACCACTTCTGAATTCTTAGTTCTTGGATAATGGTCTTCCAATTCTCATTCATAAGAGTAGAGGCTAGCGAAATTTGATTCGTTTTAAAGATTTTAATATGCCATTACCAAGAGCCGAGGGATGAAGGTTAGGAAATAGTTGTTCTCCCATTAGAAGAAAGTGTGTGAACGTAAAATCGGATTTAATGGCTATAACCGTTGTTAGAAGATTCTGAGAAAAAATGAAGGAGCTGAAGTTTTAGAAATCAAATGATAAATAGTAAATTCACTCTGGTAGGCAAGCATAATCGCTTTATTACCCTATGCTGAACAAGTCATAATATAGCACGTCACAATGCTATGCAGCTCAAAAATGAACAATTTCAAAGCTTGAGTAGGATAATTTAAATTAGAAATATTTGTATTTCAAATCACTTTTCACGACAATCGAGGGAGGCATTCACCAAACGCGTACTAGAACCTATGATGTCATGGGCCGAATATGAAGAAATCACACAAATCACGGAGTTTGTAATACCACGTGAACTAATACAACGAATTTGCAGAATTACTGGTGGAATTCTAGCTTCTCACCACCTCCAAAGAGTTCTGTTTAAAATGTGTGAGAACCACAACAGAAAATACCCTATGTGTATAAAAGAAAAATGCAATTCAAACCGAATGTAAATAGTAGGCTCACTTTTAGAATGATAATATCAATTTTAGACATTTATATTTCAGAGAGTGAAATTAGGGATAAAAAATAGAATCGCAAACGGATAATTGCAAATTATTGCTTTTATTTACAAGTAATCAACTACACGAAAGGGTGACTAACTTTTGAGAAAAATGTAAGCTAACAAATAACTAGGGTTTCTTCTGTGCCACGATAATATGGGACTGCAATGGAAGAGGCTGCTTGAATTCACTGTTACAATTCGAAACTCCCATTCCAAGACCGAATCCAGTGCCGAAAATCAAAGGCCATGGACGACCTACGAGAGAATATTTTATTTTGTAACACACTCACGTTTAGCAAAGAGCACCGAAACGATTATACCAACGGAAACACCGGCTCCTGGTAGAGTTTTAATGAGGATTATCCATATAAAAAATACCTGTTTTGATAAGGGTATCTGAAATACAACGATCGACCTTTTTGCCGATAATATCCTCGCTTCTTTCCGGAGCAGACATTTTCCGAACTATCGTTAGTGTGCCTCAAGCCACTAAGGGCCGGTCTTCGTAGTTATTAACAATATTCCCTTTTCGTTTAACACGACATATATTAGTGTGCTTTATCAGATAACAATTTTGCTGAATATTTAGTGAGCTAAAACATTTATTTTTGTTGAGAACTTAAGTTAGCTACCAATATTAAAGATACAATACCAATAACATCAATTTGCATCTGTTATAAACCGTGTCAAAATTCTAACAAATAAAAAAAACATAAATTCTTTCAATGATTTAAGATGGAATTCGAAAGGTTCATATATTTACATATATATCGATAAGTTTTGGGTTAAATTTTTAGAAAACGGCACACCATGCATTGAATTCAGGAATATGAACAGAAACAATCGTCTTTGCAACATTATTCAGTTAGTTCCTATTGCTTAACAATACTTGCTAGAGATTTGATGTTTTAGCTATCTTTATCTTAGGTAATACTAAAGGATATTTTGGCGAGCAATAGAACGAGTCTTACATTTTATAGTTATATATTCATCCATGATTATTTCCTTGTAACATAGGGATTATATTTACGTTCAACCTATTAAATAGATTCTGGAGTGGTGATTCATACACCTACTGTTGAACTATATACACAATCTGATTAGCACTATGGACAAACTTCTCTCTTTCAAAAGTAAATAATAAGTGACGCCGTATTGGTGATTTAGATAAATTTCCATCATTTTCCCATTAAAATTAGCAAAGGCATAGTTTTATTTGCTTTCAAAAGAACATTCTTTTGCAGTTCATCTGTTCATCTTGAAGTTTTAATTCAAGATTCCCTGTGAAGTAAGACGATGAAGAATTATCTAGTGTTTCCATTTCTCGAAAATGACTATGAAATAATTGACAAAGCTAAAAAATTAAAAGGAATAGTTGAAAAATATTTTTCTGTTTGCTCAAACACTCACAGAAAGTCAATTAATGGTTCTTTAAATTGATATAATTGGCCTAATTCGTGAACTGTCCAAATAAATGGGAAAAATATCTCCTTATCGTTCACTTTCATTATCCATATGCTCACATAGTTCCCTTGTCGTTCACCTGGAATTTTACCTAAATTACCGTTATAAACTGATTAGCCTCCAAGCTATACAAAATTTCCAGAACTCAATAAAAGCACGTAAATGTCTCTAAGCTAGGTCCTGCTCCAAGACTATTCAAGACATTGTCCCTGCTGTTTGGGATATTCATATAAATATGGCAATTGGATAATCAACTAGCAATGAATTTTTCCCTTATTTTACTCACTTATTTTATTTAACGTCTCCCTCGAAAGTTGTGTCTCCATACGGTTGAGCTTTTGATCATGGATAAATTTTTTCTGAGGTCTCCTTAGGTGACCGAATTCACCATCGAGCGAGGCTTGTGCTGGGTCCCCGAGCTTAGAACTCCAGGAGTAGAGTAGCATTACTATTCAAGGAGCAAAGCAAAGAAAAATGGAAAGGTTGGGTCAGATGTAACACGATGAAAGCAATATTAAGAAATTTAAAACATGTTCGTGTGAACTTCTAAACCACTTTTCATTCAGGATCAAGCAAAATACAACTGTGACATTTCTACTGAGAAGACTTATCTGAATCCAAACAATGAATGCAATTCTAAACATACAATACATAACCAGGAGGAAATTTTAAGTTGAACAGAAAAAAAACCGAAAACGAAGTTCCTGAAGAAATACAAGATTTAAAGGAGGATTATTTTTCCTTGAGGAAGTAGCATTCTGATCAGTTATGTCTGTTATTTTAATTATTATCAATATTACTGTTATTATTCCCATGAATGTAATTTATTAGAAAGGTAACATTGAATGTAGCTTTTCAGTGCCCAGGTGACCTGTTCTCTCTCCCTCCGAACAGCGATATCAGCCCTTGATCCCAACAGGGTCCATCGTTCTTATAAATTCTACTTCCCATTAGTAAATAAATAAAAGGTAGGTTGTGTGAAAAAAAACAATAATTTTTACTGGCCTTAACGGATCCAAATTCCACCACTCGAAACGGACCTTAAGGTCAAATATCCCCACAAACATTTAAATTTCACTGTTGAAGCAACCACTGTAATCAATTCGAAAATTCTTCAAACTATCTAAAGAATTTTTCAGACCAATAACGCTGGAAGTATATTAATCAAAGAGAAAATTATGATGCTCGGATTTTAAATCGGGTTTATAAAGGTTCGTGAGGGCCTCATGTGTACCAAATCTGATGTTGTAAATTCCAAATTTCGGTCAGATTTATGGTAGTAATCAAATGGTCCACGGTAGCTGCAACAGTTGTGACTGAAACCAGGACGGACTTGTGTAGCATCATCAGGTAAAAGTGTCATTTTATTGATTGTCAGTTCCTTTTTGATTATTGATTTGAAGTCAACTTGATTGTTCTTTCATTGTAATTGGCAGCATTTATTTATAACCCACACCATAACACAATTTAACAGGTTTTAATTGTGAGAAATAGGTAAATGCAGTCGACAGCAAATCCACTGACTGACAAGTGAAAAGAAAAAATTTTGTGACCAACCTCAGGGTGACAATGGGAATTTTATATTTGATTATTGGGTTTGGGTAGCAAAAAAATCCACTTACTACGTGGTTCACTTCCGAAATTATAGTTTGGCAATACCTATTCTGGATTGCAGCAACTGCTTGTCAGGCATATTCAGTGCTTATTGATCGAGTTTTTAGTCAAGGTGGTTCAGTCTTGCCACTTCGAATAGTCATTTTTTGTCTTTTTATAACCGAGAAGTCAAAATGCACTTACGTGATATTCAATAGCGTAAAGTCTTGACACAGAAAGATGAAACTACTAAAATGCTGAAGTTGGCAGAACTCCGTAAGCTGTGTTCACTCAAAGTGCTGGAATTGACAATACAGGAATTTATTTACGTTCAGTCATTCTACTATTATCGCAAATAATAACTTCCAAATCACTATAGGACTTAGTGAAATAGGTAAAAATGAGGTCTGGTATAGCTAAATAACCATCTCTGAAGTATACTCCTTCATCCAAGTTAAATGTCAAATTCGAATATCAAAGTCTCCGCTCTCTTCGAAAAAAAATACCTATTTAGACTATCTCAATGCGTTAACTCAAAGGTTATCTATCAATTCAGGTGATTCAGTATGTTAAAACAGTTCTATATTTTCAAACAGTTTATTGCCATGTATTGCAATAAATAACTCCCATGAGCTCAATTTTATCTTCCTTGTCTATCTAAACAATTACCATTTATACAGCGTCTTTGTGTGCAGTTCCTCATAAGCTTAAATCGCCAACTTAATTCGTTTAATTAATGTTTGAGTAATAACTATTTATATCAAATTGTAGGCTTTATGATAGTTATCACTAGCACTTTAGTTGACTTCGGCCTGCACAGAGGGACGGCACAGATAAAGTCACAAAAGTGGAGGGGGGAACAGAAGTGTGATTCACAGATGTAAAAGAGACAAACAGACGCAAAGGAAGAGAAGAGCTGAGGTGAGTATTGTAGAAGTAGTCGAATATGACATACAGTGGGGTCATGGTAGTTTGAAGTCAGAAGTCAACTGCCTGTTTATAGACTTTTTGGCGTATGAGAATAAGTTACCAAAGGTGCACCACATGGAGGTAAGTCTATCGCACACCCCAAACTAACAAATATAGTTCTCTATAATCATGTTTGTTGACAGGGTGATTGATATTAATACTGTAAAATTTTAAAAGCCCTTTGTTTAAGTAAGTTATAATGTCGCTTCACTTTAAAATAAGCGTATTTGATTTGGTAAATTGGTTATTTGTCAAAAGTAAGTCATGACAACGGTGATTCAGCTCATAGGAAAATAAATATTTTAAAATCTTTCAATCGCTTCCGATTCCATTATTTATATTCTATTTGACTTATTGAGAACCAAATGCAATAAATATATAATATTCATACTAGCCTGTTTTAAAATTTCTTGTTTCAACCACATTATTCTCTATACCTTTTCTACAAATATGTGAACTTGGTCATTTGCGTTGTCATTTCAGAGGCCCTTTGGGCTGTGTGAACTGAGATATTTTAGCATTTCCTCTGACCAAATCCTCTATTATTACGTTTTCTTCCCACCCACAATAAAAATTCGCGACTTGCTCTATAATACACAAAATTTGTTGTAACCAATCAAAAAGTTTTTACTTGAGATAGCTGTGCTTTTTTCCACATAGTGGTACTATTGATAATAACATGAGGCGCAGTGTCATTAGCCGCTGTCCCATGAATTGACTAACACCCAGTCAGCCCACTTTCGGAGAATAACACAAATAGTGAGATGCAGAGTTATTTGAATAGCAAGACTGGCGAATGATAATCACTGAAAATATGCCAAGATATTAAAATCCCCCAAATATTTCACGTTGACAACTCATTAATATCTTCTTAAAACAGGCACTGAATGTGTGAAAAGTTGCAACAAAAGAGGAGAAAAAAAGAAATGCTGTATGGAAAATATATTGTGAAGGTCAGTGGCTTTTTGATAGTTCGAAGAGCATTTATACTTAGAATATGATTTTTGGACGAATCAAATATTCCATGAATATTGGCCGCAGAAATACCTTCAATGGGCTATAGAACCAGACCTTAGAGGACCTATTATAGAATTTGCATTTGAATTTACTATTATAACTGAGACTAAAGTAACCAAGCTAAATGGAGAGGACTGAAAACACTGCTTCTCTTGACAGTTGGACTTGGGTTGTACAGTAGTTTATTTACGCTCCAAGATCTCAATTTCATGAATTGTCAACTGGATTAAAGTGGAAAATTTTGTGCGATGTCTGCTACTTATCGGTCGAATATTCAATTATGAAGGTTGATCTTGCCATATAAGTTCATTTTCCATTCAGAAATTGCGAATGGCTCAACTTGAAATTTAAAAACTCACCAGGTCATGGTATTCCATTTTTCAATTGGCCCTTCCATGCATGACTTCAATCTCGGAATCGTAGAAAGCTTTCTGGGTTTTCGAAGAGTATACTTTGTGTAGCATTTGTATTGTTTTAGAGTTCTTTCTTGGGCCTTAACTGATTTGCTTGCTGAAAGTTGGGAAGTAATTAACGAGAGGTACAGTGGGGTTGTTGCCAATGCTGATTTATTTGCCGTAATACGTGACCTCAATTTATTTCTACGCCTGATTCATCATCATCAGCATCATTTACATGAATTTCATAGATGAATTTTCGATTGTTTGATCAGGGTCCCAGCCATACAGAGGTAAACGATTCGGAAATCACAAGCAACCACTGAAGCGTCAATGTGTGCACATCTCTATTAGAACTTTTTATTGATTCTTTGGTTTAGTTCTTCGCTATAACGCCATTTTCTTCCCATTACTAACTCTGCAGGTGTTTTACCTCTCAACAATGGAGGAGTCATTCTGAGGATCAGTAGAAACTTTCGAATGAATTCCTTCATCGCACTCAACCCCCCCCCCTTCAGTACCTCTCTTTTAAAAAGGACCCAACTAACCTCACTATCTAGGGGATTGGATGTGATCAACAGTTTTTGTGTGGGGTATTCTTCGAAATGCGTAGAACAGGACCATGTTCCATTTCTTGACTCTGGAGTTTCCGTATAGAGAAAATGCTAATAAGAACACTGTTAGTGGCTGTAGTATGTGTTCTTTTTATCAGTGGCTAAAGCATTGGTTTACCACATAGAGGGTTTTTAGCAGCATTTTGACACTTGAGACAAATTAGTTCTGTTTTTCCCTCTCAAAATAGCGTTTTCATTCAATTTATTCCCGATAAACAGAATTAAATTGCCTAAGAACGCTTTGCTTGTTGAGTGTTGTCGGTGGGAGAGTTCCCTCGTAGATCATCACGGAATCGAAAATAAATGATGCCTTACTATGATGAAATAGATCCAGCAAGTCTCCTTTCATAAACTTCATGGCTTTTCTGACGGCTGAGTTTTCAGGTGAACCGTGCTTTATTTCAGCTGCCGTGGGAGAAGTCTTCTAGATAAAATCGGCTAAAATGCTCTGTTCATCTTTTTTTAGAAATATGCTAGCGTTGACCACTTCTTCCATAGGTGTCCATTGATTCGCAGCTATCGTTGAGGATCTATAGGATTGGAAGAACTACTCTATGGCAAAGACGGATCGCCAAATATACTAAAAGCCCTTTCTTGGTTCAAAATAAACTGGCAACAGAGGTTTGCGGTCTGTCAAAGGAATAAAGTGACCACCGAAGACAAATGTATGAAATTTGCTCACAACGAAGGTTGTACCAAGTGTTTCATTCTTAATTTGTCTACAGGGTGTGTGAGCCATGGCTCTCTCTCTCTCTCCCACTCTCTGCCGTATGGAGAAGATGTGAGATCACTGCTCTTACACCGCAACTTAGAATACCTATCGTGTTGACTATCAACTGTTCTGACGTAATAATAAATCAGACGTACATTTAATATCACCATGAATTTCAGTTCCATAAACGACCAGTACCAACCGTGATATTTTAGAATGAAACGGTTCAATGGTCGCAAACTTCAGGCAGGGAAAGTAAAAAGAATTAACGAAGAGGCTAAATATCGGTTTTTGGTGATATATCACGGCATTCGAACTCGTTCGGATCAGGAACCGAGTCAACAATGAAAGCAAGATATCTTAAATAGTTCACGAAGAGTTCATACTTTCTGTCTCAAACAGAATTCAAAATTCGTACTATGTTCAAGCAGATATTTATTTCATTAATCGAGTTCAGCTAACTGCTATGATATCATCCAGATATGAACCGATGCTATTTAGTTCACTAATTGTGTTATTCATTGGGAACTTGGAGATAAAAGATGCTGAGATATTCATAACATTCTGATTCGACCTCAACTTGAAGATAATCGTCTGGTAAACCCAACTTTGTAAAACCTGTGCCATCCATGAGAATTGTAATTATATCCTCAACAACTGAATGAGGATGGTTATCATCCTGTGAAAAAAGGAAACATACCCGAAAACCTCCACTCTGTTTGGTAACCCTCATTCAGATAAAGAAACCGGTTTCGGACACCAATGCACTCGAGATATGGCAGCGCTTCCCCTACACGTTGTATAGTAGACGCTTTGGACGGAAAATTGATTTCGCTCTTCCTTCCTTTTCAGGCACCAACCTAGGTTGTCATTGAAAAATGATGACGAAATTCTTTCGATTAAATTCTATTATCATACGATGGGAACTGTGCCCTTTAAATTTGGATCGTCTATTTGTTTTGGACCAATTTAGTGCATTAGCTAATTGTGTTAGGTGGTTCACAATCGTCGAGGAAGAAGTCTATCTCTTTTCTTTTAGAGATTTCAGTCAGGTTTTTTTCCGAACACATCTTTGCATTTATCAAACCAGTTAATAAAAGTAAAATCCGCTTTGGATCTAGATGGCATTCATCGATCTCCAGCACCAGATTCTCAAGGAACAGCTTTGAAATTGAATTATATGATTATCCATGTTTTAGGTCGGGATGCTTTGTTATCTGTTCTATTATTTTCAAGAAAGTGCATTGGTATTTCTTAAATTTAAGCGCGATTTTTTCTCAATCTGATCAGATTATCCTATTTTCAATGACGTTTCATGCGACACTATAAAAAATTAATATTTACCCGTAATTATTCACGTACCGCAGAATTAATATTCCAGTTCGTGGTCATTCCTTCGCTTCGATGCAACAATTTCATAATTAAATAGTATTGTAGATATACTTGTGAATGCGATTTAAAATGGAATGTTTATAACGTGAATGACAAAAATGTATTTAGTAATTTGCAGACTCTAACATTCGCCTTGACAAATTGACACACTTTAACATTTGACAGATGTTTCATAACATTAATCCATACTGTGAAAGGAAAATTGTCGAGGTAGCCTTTGCATTTGAATCCCACAAAATACCGAACTACCGGGCATTCTTCCCGTACTGCCAATTCAAATAAACCCCTATTGCCAACATTTTTTTGTCAAATAAACTTTGCAAGTTGAGAGGCGAAAACATCAGGCTTGCCACGATGTCGGACACGAACTGGTAGCACATATCGGTGCTAATGAAATTTAACAAAAAGTAATTCTGTGTCAAAACAAGCATGAATAGTTCATTTGATCATAATTATGTGCATATAAATCTTACCAACAGCCTTAATTCAGTAGAACTGATTTATTAAACGAAATGCGAATTCATTATAAGTGGAAAATTATTCCAAAAGGAATAATTTAAACTAGTGATCTGGATAAATTTATCGTGACCTTGTCGCACATTCAATCATTCATTCATCAGTATGCTTGGTTGCCTAGCTCTTACACTTCGACCCCCTTTGTTCTACACACACCCCATCCCTCGTTCCGCTGTGGTAAGGATATTTCCTTTGCTGTGCCTCAATAAAATTGATAACACGGTCTCCCAACGCCTACCACCCCCCCTCCCCCCATTGTCTTAAAAACAAACAGCCTCCAGCCTAGAATGTTTCGCCTCCTTCTGGTCTTTCGACAATGCTCTGGAGTATCCTGTTTTATTTCTTCATGAATCTTTGAAAATGATTCATCGGCAGGGTAGCTTTGAAAATAATTAATGAAAATAGTGCTCTGCCTGTGACGGTCTCCTGGAAATGATAAGAATTTATTGCCCTTTGCTTTTTTATTCTGTTCTAAGTGGATGTATTTGGATTGGAAATTATGTGATCCAGAATGAGAATTTAGCCATCTCATTTATTACTATTAAAAGCTTAACACAGCTATCAGTTGATGGAGCTAGTAGTGCCTTCATTGGGAAGAACGTAATTATTTTGAAAACATTTGCCTAAGTATCTTTGTTTAAGTTTTGCTTGAGGGCAGATTTTAATTTCTCATTCACTTAAATCACAACGATTCAATCAATTGTTTGGCCATGAGACTGTGCCGGGCATCTTGTGGAGTAATTTATTTAAATTCTACTACACTAAAGTTGATGTTTTCACCCAGGTCATCCACAGTTACAGATGTATTGACTGGTGTAGGAATTCCTAATCTGGCCTTCTAGGGTAAGTGATTTGGTTCTAAAAACAAAAGTGACTTTGTGTAAGAGAATCTATCGCAAATGTCAGTTTTTATTTCGGTGAAAAATTTTGACATAAGTAGGCAATGAATGCATAAAAAGTGCATAATCTTCAAAAATGGTGCTGTTTGTTATAATAAACTATTCTGTGCCTAGGAATAGGGGGGGGAGGGGGGGGAGAACAAGTTTCGAAAGGTCATTTCTCGCATATGTTTTATGCATTATTTTAGTGATGTTTTCCTTTCATATTACTTTCCATTAAATGATTTTGAGGAGCTGAATGAGGACAGTGCTCAAGTCCATTTGGTCTGAGTGCTGACTTCCTAATTATATACACCTTCTCATGCTCACTTTTGGATCCACTTGATTGGATGTAAAGAAGGCTTTCTTAAAAGTTTCAATACTCATATTACTCTTGCTAACAGGAATTGAACTTATGTTTTATACTGAAGTAAAAGTAAAATGAGCACAATTTTAAATATTTTCGCGTTGGCTTTAAATGGGGCGAATCCCAAAGGTGGTCAACATGTTAAAATTCCCTCATTTCTGACTTCGGCAAGTTTTAAATGACTACTCCACTCGCTACTGCTGGTAGTTAACTATGCCCAACAAAAGCTCTAGAAGTGACCAAATTCAACATTCTGAGTAAGGGTCAAAACGGAGGAGAAGTAAAGAAATGAAGCTTTCCAATTGTTCCAAAACACATACGTACATATGAAATTATAAAAGACAGCCACCTAGACGCTTTTCAACGAAATCATTCAAATGGTATTGTAGTAATTTAAAGCGCATGGCTTCTGAGAAGTGAGCCTGAACTGATCGATGGAGTCAGGTCAGTTTGGGAACTGGAAAGTACAGTGAACTTAGTTGAGATTTTGGTGGTTTCGCCGGAAAATTATGTGAACCGGAGCCAGTGAATAGAGCAGTGAATTAAAAAAAGATCCGAATTCGACTTTACTTCTGCTTGTCAGTACCTGATGTTTTGTACATAGAAAATTGTCTTCTGTGGGTGAATATTCAGAACCGACTGTACATAATTGGCAACGCTCAACGAATGCGTAAAGGAATATTCGTCTAAATCTTGAAGGCGATATATTGTTCTGCCCACACTTGACTAATTAGAATTATAGACCGCAGATGCACAACAACGACCACTTTTGAATCTGCCTTCCTTACTTCTGAGCATTACATTTTAGTCTCTGAGGCAACCACAAAATTTATATATTTCCCATTTTATTCGTTCGTTTGCACTTTTACGATTAAAATGGAGTCGAAATTTCCTTATTCGTGGATTCAGTAGAAATAATCTATTGAAATCTCTCTCCAGTTGTTGAAACATTAATAAAGTTCACTATTAAAATACCTTGATGCTAAATGTTTCAATTTTGGTCTGTTGAAATTCACTAAAAATGTTTTTTGAATGCTTTTGAATACCGATTGAAAATCATGCAATAGCCTTGCTAGGCGAGTCCTAATTCAAGAATAACTCATTGCGTGACTCAATGCATCTTTGAAGAACCTTCGTCAACTTCTCAGGCCATTGACCACTACTCATAATGACTCTCACAAATAACCGCAAATAGAGGAAGGTAATAGACAAAAAATCTTTTCAACTTACCTAACATATAAACTGTTAACAACGCTTAATTCGGCTATGGAGAAGGTATTCCGAATCCTCTCATATGCTCATATACTCCCACTTCCGATAATTCAGACATGCCTTTTGCACTTGGCCATCATTTCATCGGATGTGCGTAGATGAGCATTGATCACTTCCTCCATTACTGAGCACTGTTTTCCAAACTATTCATGGAGTGAAATTTACCAGAGATCACGTTAGAAAACAGATTACCGTCCAGAATTTCACTATTGGGAGGTCCTCAATCGATCATAATTCTAGTAAGTAAATATTCCTTAGTAAGTTTTGACTCCACCGTCTACGATATCTCCAATCTTTATAGGAAATTAAGATCAAATAGTGGGGAAGTTCCTGAAAGGTCTTCAATATTCTTAGCTTTCTAGTTATGAATCGGAAGTGTACATTGTAAATTATTGCACCTTAACAATACAGTGACTGAATGCTTACAATAACCCAATGTTTGTAATTACGCTCATTTACTAAAACGGAGAAACATATCCCTTAATGAATTACCTTCAGTTAATGGTCAAATCATTGCTTCTTTTGATGTTTCCGCGTCGTTTTTATCTTATCGATAATAACCTCTTTTTTCTATTATTAGAACATCTTGCAAAGAAGTTGTGTACTTAGCTACTTACTTCAATCTAAATTAATTCTTTATTTACATGATTGAAATCAAAATATCCTTGGGTTTCCGTGTTTCCTACCTCTCCAATAAATTTCCTTGCCTAATATTTCGCTTAAAATATGGCCTGAAATCAATGAAAACTACGTCATCAGTCAAGTGAAAGGTCTTAAAACCACCCGTCCCAAAAAAACACCTTGACTACACCACTTTCTTGCTGCATCGAACCAGCGCGTTTCCCATTGGTCCATTCCTCTTCCGCCATTTTTAACCATGATGTTTTGCAAACGTTGCGCAAATGCACTCAAAAATTGGTGGAAATTGTTCACATAAATGACAAAACCCTGGAGTCATTATTTCCATGTGTAAATGTATTTCTATTAATTTCTTAATTGTCATTAACGTAAATGTGGCAAAGAGTGGCTATTTTATTCTTTATTTAATGATGTACAACTCTAGTATTAATAACTATATATTGCTGGGTGCAAAAAGTATACCGTTTTATCAGAGTCCTGCCTTTTGGGAAGCATTTGACAACATAGCCAATTGGTGTGATTCACACACTGACACGGGCTTTTCTTAAGCCACACCTAAGGTTGCTCCACATTAGGACCGTGTGTGACAGTTTAAATAGCAATTTACAAAGTGTGAGATATTTACTGTGTGTGTGAGAGAGAGAGAGAAAGAGTTGACTTCTGATCAGTGAAGTTTTAGTAAAGTTTGACCTATTTGTCCTTTTGGTAAAAATGATCATTAAAATGGGGGGTGGGAATTTTTTACACTTGACGAAGGAGGGAAAAATCTATCGACAACCAACTACCTAAAGTAGCCGCAATTTCAAGATTTTGATCTAAACACCTGGCAAAGCTACCTTTTCAATCTATTCCTAACTATCCCATCAACGACCCGAATTTAATGCCCTTTAAAGATATTCTAAATTGGCTCGGCTTCATTGTTTTAAACAAAATTTGCCATTTCATCCAACGCCGTTTTGTACAGTTCTTGTCTGGAAATAAATAGTCGGGAGAACACCTAGACCTTGGCATGATAATCGCGAGGCCTAGAAGTCCTCCCCTCCCCCCCCC
>UZAE01000367.1:0-25127 GCA_900617975.1 Rodentolepis nana | reverse complement strand
AATTGATATTCCACTACCTACGCATTACTTAGAATTATTCCGTCTTCTTACCAACTTCCTAACCAATGGCTATGAAAACGGGACTGGCATGGAGTGAGGAAGTTAATGGAATTACGATGTAGTGGTTTACAGTATTTTCTTTCTATATTTTTTAAAACTTAATGTAATAAATTTTTAAAGTATGAACTAAGTGGATATTTGCTCACTCGGAAGTTCTCACTCAAAACCCATGTGAAGAGGACTCATAAAAGTTCGCAATTTGATCGAAAAATTCAATGGAAAAATTTTCAAATAAGCCTCTAAAAATTTTATTCTAACCATCAAACTAAATCTTAAGCCTATAAAACTATATGTTTGAATTATTCATATTTATAAGTCGATCTAACAACAATCTCTAAATATTTTTTTACTTGCACGGCAAATGCAAACCTCGAATTCGGTTATTTAAAAAATAATAATCGAGGAGGTCCAGTCGAACTACGAAGAACTTTGAACGATAAAAGTGATTTGTGTAAAGTAAAAGCACTGGACATAGGAATAATTAAACATGGCGAAATTACGTGGCTTTTTTCAATTGAAAATTAATTTCTTTGAAAATTGTGTTCACCTGCCACTTCATTTTGAAGGATGCAATTTGGTAAAAATTGCATACAACAAAAGTTAGCTGAAGTATTATGGCCTCTAATTCCCATAGGATTAATTGCGTTTGATATGACAAACTGATCTTAATTTATCAGTAACAGATGATGCACGAATGGAAGTTAGAGGAATCAGGGATAGGTGATGGATTTCCACTCTAGTGTGTGAGGCTATCGGAACATATTGCAAAGGGTGTCAAAACATCCCCCATGCGATGATATATTGGTTTACCACCCCTCCTTGGATCAACTACTGATAAACAAAGGTAATATCCCAAATAGAAGTCAGCATTTGGCAACTATCAAGCCAAGTTATAAATTTTGCATTTATTATTCACATCGGTAAAACCTAATCAAAAGAGTACATAAACATTTATGTAAGTTAGAGCAGAGTACAAGGTAATTATGGAGAGCAGCTTCCAAACCGAATGAAGACAAATGCGTGCTTCGTCGATATGGAGGTGACGAAGGGGAAGTGGTGGAGGTAAATTCTGAGCAGAACCCTCATCAGCTGCCCGTTTTAAGCTAATTTTTCCACCCAGGACCTCGTGGAAGGGAGAGATAGATTTTTTCCTGGGCACCACAGGATGGGATTTCTCCCACCTACTGACGTGTTTGCTCACCTGTCTGCCTTCCTGCTCATTTTTCGTGCATTTTGTCGACTGGAACGTCCTCGAATCCACGTAAGCGACAGGAAGCAAAGAAAAGAAAAAAAAGGACGGAAAGGAAGTTGAAATAAGAGGTAATGGTGATCAACTCGACAGCTAACCAAGAGGGGTTTTAACCTCGCATTGAGATGTGCTCATTTGGGTATGAACATTGAATAACTAACCAATGCGATGCTACGTAAATAACATGATGGGCCAATTATTTCAAAACAATTAACTAATTGGTTAATCCTAATTACTCGGTTGGGCAAACTTCTGAGAAATTTCATTTTTGAACAAAATGTACTGCTAATCTATTTCGAAATTGACATGAGAGGAATTCGTATAAAATTGGTGGCAGAATTATTTCAAAAAACAGAAAGTATTTATTTTGAGTCCTGGGATTTTTGTTTCTTAAGATTTGCTATTTCGGCAATCTGATTATCGATTTTCAGAATTGATAATTTACACACTGTCACCACCTCGTCCAGTTCCTTCACTAACCACTTACCGTTCATCACTCGCTTGGCAACGACTGCTTAGCATTTTCAGCTATTGCGATATGGAGCTCAGTCTGGGAAACCACATATCCAAATTTCACTAAGGAATGTGTTACCTTTTATCCATGTTTATTTTTATATCGTTTTGATGCTGATTTCTTTCGCTTTAGGTCATATATGAGAAGAACGTCCATAATCTCCATTCAGATAGATTAAGTGCAGTACATACTGCTAAGAGTGCTAAGTTGTAATAAACAATAACGAAACAAATTTAATTCAAAAGATTGTGATAAACTTAATGAGAAGCGCAGATTTAAATTTCTAAAATAACCATAAAACATAGAAGTGGGAAAAAATGTTAAATGTCCAAAAGAGTCAATTGATAAAAGAATAGGTAACACAGATGGTATTTAGCACATATTAAGAATGTACAATAGTCAGAAAAAATTGACCATGGATTGCTCACAATATTTTTTATATATGTTTATTCAACTTTATCCTATATTATAAAACTATATTTTGGAGAAGAAATTTTGCCATTATCATTAATTTGTTAGTAGAGAAATTCTTCGATATTCATTTAGAAATATTCTGGTGGCATCATTTACCAATTCAATTTTAAACTATACAGATGCATAACTTTCCGTCTGATTTTAAACAAGGTTAAGTTTTTTAGTTAATTTTCAAAATCATTTTAAACTATATGATGCGTTTACAAAAATATATAAATTGAAATATCTTAAAAATCAAGTTGTTTGGCATTGCCGTTTAAAATTATTTGAATATTTGTCACGAGTTTGCAGAATTAATGATATACTTCTCTCTCTAAATGTGGAGTTTTTAAACTTATATGTTGATTCTAGTATTATGCCGTCTCATCTTTTAGAAGAAAAATTGTGAATGACTTATCAAGGTAAGCCATACAAGCTAATCAGGCAGGCAATGGATACTAATGATCGTAGGTTTGATTTCCTTTCACCAGCACGGGTGATGAAAGATTTGATTTTCAACCTAAATCACTCTTTTTACAATATTTACCAAAAAGAAGGCAAGCAATTATCTTTTATGTAAGATTTCTTAGTCATCGCAAATCTTTAATATTATACAAAGTTTTATTCTCCGATTTTGTATCTAACATATTGACTACTTTAAGAAATTAACTATACATCCCACAAGTAATGAGTATAATTTGCAAATCCTTTTATTATATAAATAATGAAATAATAAAATTTATTTTAAATATAGATTCACAAAAAATTCAAATTGTGAAAGCTGCTACATGGTTTTATATAATGTTGTGCGGCTTGGTCCACCATGGGTAACTTGTACTCATACGTCAAAAGATTCTTTGATAAAGCCTTTGACCTCAGGCTTCACAACCCCACTGTATGTCATATTCGATCACTTCCACAGTAAACGTCTTACCTTTAATATGCCTTTGTGTCCATCAATCTCTTATATACCTGTGAATCACTCTACTGTTCCCCGTCTCCACTTTTTTTCAAATTTGATATTCCTCCCCTCTCTAAAGCCCAAAATCAACTAAAGGGCATAACTATCAAAACACCTTCAGTTTGTAAAAAATAAATTTATTGAACAAACCCCACAAGGTAAAATTAAAGAAATAGAATCGATCTTAAAATTTATAATATTTATCGATTTTGACGTACCTGAAATTATCAATCGTTATGAAAATATGATCAAGTTGCGTTAATAGTTATCGTAATTATAGCGGATCGCTTAAATTCCATCCAGTAAAATGGGACACGAAAATGAGCATTCTGAGGTTCACGAACATCACAATGATCATTACTTTGAAGTTTCAAGGGAAGATCTTTTCAAACCTTATAAGCCTTCAGCTATTGAGAAATATGTCTTGCCTTTCCTTGGAAAGATATTTGATGTTCCCGTAACTCTATTCAAAGGTACTCATTTGGGCATATATTATTGAAATTTAGAGCAAATAGTTGACAGAATACCACGCAAGAAGTTCTATTATTATCATCAACGCTACCCACGTGTTCCCGAGATTGACTCTTGTATGGTTGATGACAGAGTCTGCATTGCTGAGGCTAATGATCAATTTACTCGGGACAGGTATTAAACTATTTGTTATAATATTTGAAAATTTCGTTATTTGATTTATTACGAAGAAAATTATTAACTCCGTAGATATGTTGACGCAAATATTGTCAGAATTCTTCGCCAACGTGTGGATGCTTGTCGGAAGTGGTATGATCGTGATTATGAAGATATGGAACGATTTTGTGCTCCTTACTACAAAGACCACGAGGAGGCCGCTACCAATTTCTACATTAAATGTAAATAATTTTCGCTACTTAATCTGATGTTTAGATGGTGAACTATTTTACTGGAGCGACGTTCGGGATGCTTTCATGAAGCAAAAGCACCGTATGCTCTTTGAACGAGATGTAGGTCCTATTGGTGCCAAGAAGAAGTCAGATGAAGGAGGTGATAAAGAGGCTGACAATGCGATTTCATTCTTGCGTCGTTTCCATGGCCACGTCAATTTGCCGAAGGAATTGAGATTCTAGTTTTCGGTATGCTCTCAACCGTGTATCAAGTATCAATATCTCCCCCACAATGTAGTTATCGTTAACATTTTTTCGATAGTATACAAAATCGAGGTTCTCCGTGAATACTATCTTCCAAACCTTTTACCGGTTGTTACTGTCGAATTAATAGAAATAAACCAAATCTTTCTTGTATGAACTGTGGGGAAAAATATTTTCCATTTATTATTCACATTATTTTTTCAATGGCGCCTAAATAACTAATTTGCTTTTTACGCTATATCTACATCTTACCTACTCTTGTGAAATAAGGTATTTAAATGGAAACTGATGTACGATTAATGTACTTGGTTTTTATCTTTGCATAATCTCCGGCGAACTTAATTAAACAGAACAGAGGATTTTGCTTCCTTAAGAGACGGCTTTAAAATGTTAATTACATTCGTTGGCTATTCGTGTGTGACTATTCATTGGATACCATTTAATTCCTCTTTCGCCAATAAATTCTGTTGCATTTGGAGTTGTCCTTTGCTTAAAAATGTGTATAGTTACACTAATTATGCTTACGTTATTCAAATTAAAACATTACTTCACTTTGTTGCCTATAGGAAAAGTAATAAAAGTTCAAGTAAATAAACGCTATTATGCTCTGCTATGTCAATGTAATCGACCTCATTTGATGCATCCGTTGTTTGGATGCTAGAAGCCCATTTCAACCTATCAATGAACTTTTTTGTTCTGTGGATATTTTGGGGGACAAATCCTGAAATATCAAGCGTTGGACTACATGTAAAAGTGGTTACGAGTCATTAGATTAAAGTTCTTAGTATTTTAATTCCCCTTATATTTGCCCCCTTCTTTACTGCTTTGTCGTAGAAAAATTTAAAACATTGAGTTGTGTAATAATATTCAAGATCTTATTTACTTACAATCATTGATAGACTTTCAATGTACTATTGCATAACTCTAGCATAAAGTGCAAATTCAAAATGGAACAGGAGGATGGAAGCCTATATGAGGTGGCTTGTCATCTTTGTGGTGGATGATGTATAATTAAGGGTTTTGGTAAATCTCTTAGAATCCTGTCTAGTTGGGGACAAATGCAACTGCAGGGGCCTCTGGCATTGATGTTGGCTGCTCCCATTAATGACCTATGTTTTGTTCAAAGGGATGAGGATACGGAATATTTGTGCTTTTCATTAGTGTGTTTGCTGTTCTCACTCAAGGCCTCGTTTCTTAATTGCGAATTTTTATTGCATGCATATGACTGGATAAATAATTGGCTTCAGGTAGAATGTGAACAAATGGAGGTATTCAAACGCAAACTGAACAGACCCGTGCTGGAAGTTTTGATTTATGCTTCGCACGTTGCAATTGCTGGTGAGAGATGAAATTGGTGAATGTCTATAGACTCTGATAAAATCGAAAAATTCAAAGTGATTTCAAGTGACCTACACGATAATGGCTCGCCAAGTGGGTAAACCGAATATCTCATGACCTAAATCCGGTGAATTTAAGCGAGTGAGATCAATTTCACTGAAATGTCCTAGACAAATTTCGAAGAAATGAGTATTCAATTTGTTCAGGCAATTGAATCATTCGAACAGTGCTAAAGTGATACAATTGGAGATCGTGTGTCCAATGACCACTGAAACTCCTGCAGTATATGCTATATTCAACACCTCTGGATGAGTGTGGCTTACGGAAGGGTGGGGGAATTTGGTGTCTTACATAGGGTGGTGCATGATGTTGTATATCGCCTCAACACCCACTTATAAGCTTGCCATAAAATCACACTAAGCGTTCAACTGGCGATGTTTGCACATGCCACTATCCCAAACCGTTAATTTGGCAGTAAAGTCTTGCCTAGAGTCGGAGAAGTACGATACGCAACTAGCCCACTCGATCAGTTTGCAAAAGATCATAAAATCGGCGTATTCGGGAGCAACCAGTATTTTCACCCATTATGTAGGTCCCATTGTTAGAGAGCTATCGACAGGATGAGTGTGAGCATGCGCAAATCTACAGAGTACAAAATTAAGGATGGAAAGTGCTATGACAATTTCCGTCACCAAGCCATTAGAAAAGTAGTTAAGAGGCATTTCTTGAGGGTTTAAAGAAAGACGAAAAATGAAAATAGATGGCACTCAATATTAAACCGGGTGTGTGTTTTTGGAGAAGAGCCTATTGTGCTATTTACTGTTATCTAGTTCATATGTTCTGGCTCACCAAATGATCGGAAGAATGTTTGCCTTTTGCACACCTCTGGAATAATCCAACATAGACATTTCCTATAAAATCGTGACTACTCAATTCATCTTAAGCAGATGTAATTGTTTAAATTTAGCGAAATAGTTTGTACTGTATACTTTCTCAACCTCATCAAAGTCAGCATGAGAAGGTCGGAGGTTATGTTTATTCTGTTGATGACAACCACCCATTTATTTATTAGTGTTTAAATGTTGAATCGATCTACTTGAATGAAACTTTAGTACATTAAGTTCAAATCGCCAATAATAAAATATTTTATTAAGAAGTAGCCAAAGTGTAAGACATTATTTAGAATCATAGGAGGGAAAATAAGGAGTAAGAAAAAATAAATTAAGTACAGGGCAGTCAATTAAATGCAAATTGGTCATTGTTGGCGCAATTAGTGGCCAGAGGGAAATTCTGTTAAAGTGAGGGACAAATAATTGGAGAAGTGGAAGATAGAATGGGAAGGAAATAAATTGGGTGGATGTGGAGGGCTTAGGAGCGTGAGTCGTCATCCAAGAAGTCGTCACCATATGCCAAGGCGATAAGCCATCTCTTCATTTGTTCGGGACTGCAGTCATCTTCATCGGAGTTGGCAGCGAAGTAGTCGAGTTGTAAGGCATCCTCCGCAGTTATCCTTGCGGTTGGGCAGAGAGTCAATAACCTAAAGCGATAAATTGATGTGTGGGTGTTTGTGTTGAGCAGTAAGTCAATTTGGAAATGCCTGTGAGAGAAGGCAGTGGAAAGGAGACAAAAACTCACCGTTCTAGCAGATGATATGTGTCATCAGAGACTGCGCGACCGAGGCTACTTCTCAGGTGGCTAGTGTGTCCATCGGGTAAGTCCACCAACTGCATACCGCGCAAACCACTCACACCCGGCCACGCACTCTCTGTCGGTTTTCCACAAATCCTCAAAATGCCCCCTATCATCTCACACTCACGGCCAAATTGAAACAGGCATCTTTGCATTATCATCTCCCCGAGTACACACCCAGCCGACCACACGTCGATTGCAGATGTGTACTCCTCGCAACCTGTGAAAGAAAAAGCAGTGAGTTGGATGGCTATGCCAAAGAAACTCCACTGAAATTTAGCGTAATAGGAAGAAGTGAGCTTACCGAGTAGTTGCTCGATGCTTGAGTACCACAGAGAGCCAAAATCATTGGTGTTGAGCATCTGCGTGGAAGTGCATTCGATTGCGTGACCGAAGTCGCAAATCTTGAGAATACCGATGTCGGTGACTAGCAAATTACTTGGCTTCAAGTCCCGATGTATGATTCGGTGAGCATGGAGACAGGCAATGCCAGAGAGAAGTTGCCGCATAAAGAAGCGCATGTGGGAGTCACTGAAGGTGTGTGGAGAATCTCTGGAGAAAGAGATAATGTCTTCGAATGAGTGCTCCACGAATTCGAGGACTAAACAAATCCGCCTTTGGCGAGAAATCACTGTTTCAATGTATTGAATTATATTGGGATGACTGAGTTTGGAGAGAATGTCCACCTCTCTTAAGCGTATGTCACGAAGTGATTTTCCGTCGGTGAATTTAGCATAGAGCCACTTGAGAGTGACGTGCTTTGCATTCCTATCGTTTGGTTCCACTTCTCCTACTTCACAGCCTGCCTTTTCACCGCTTTCGGCCGACTTAGCAGTGCCTTTGTACACTTCACAGGAGACGCCACAGCCTATATAGTACTCTTGGCTGTAGTGCTCATCGAAGAGTCGAAATGAGCCCATATTGCAAGTGTTGCAGCGAGAGTCTTCACCGAACTCGTATGCGGTGTCTGTGCTTGTGATCATTTGAGTGGAGTGAGGAGAATGGCATTCTCCCCCCTCCATATTAACATTCTCCTTACCCTCCTTCGTTCTCTCCTTTTTCTCTGGCGATGTTGGAGAACTGGCATCTCTCGTTTGTGCGGTGCCACTATCTCCCTCTGCACTCCAATCCTTCATTGCGCGCACTTTTGCACTGAAATCCGGCAGCGAATGGGAAGAACTCATTCCACTGTCACTCACTTCCTTCCATTTCTTCATTCCAAACCACAGTGTTTCCTGCGAATGACTCATCACCAAGTTCATGCAGCTCTTGGACTTTGGTAGCTAAGAGTACAAAAAATATGGATGGGATTAACAAAACACCACGGATTTGGCTTTCACTCAAAAGGTATTGATCATGAGGTTGTGTAACTCTTTATAATGGTCATTTTTTGCCTTGTGTTGGCAAACCTCCTCACTCACTCCAATCTCGCAACTCAACCCCAACCCTCCCCTTCCACGCCTCCCCCACCCACTTTTGCTCCGTTTTGAGTAAATTCATTTACATTTGCCATCCTGAAACGACAGACCGGGTGAAAACTTAACAAGTTGATGCTGACATCTAACCCTTCGTACATTGTTTGAAAGACAACTTTTAAATCCGGTTCTCCACAGCATCATGTCTTGTCACGTGAACTTGGAGATACACTCTATCTCGTTTCCATGCTCTATTTTGTGGAATCGAAGTTAGTATTAGTAGACATGAATGAATTCTGCGAGGAGCAAGGAGAGGAGGCACCTGTGTTCTACAGCATGCCGTTGGTCATTGGAGTGTTTTGAATTGTTCAGACGACATGTGTCGTGACTAATTTCAAATGAAGGAGCTGAAGAAGTCGGGCTGCAATGTAAATTAGCAGTAGACAAGTGTGCAATAAAAATGGCAAATTCTGAAAAATCCCCTTCACTTCATTTTTCGTGAATTCAGGAGACCTTCCAGCAAGCAAAGTTGGAACCAATTGAGCAAATGTTTAAAGTACATATATATATCTTATTTTTAGAGTGCCAGCTCACGGCTAACCCATGCATTCGAGTGAACAAGTGGGCAAATGTCAACAATTTTATCACCTGCCCATCAATTAGAGTTACAAGTACTCTGGCTCTATTGTAAACAATAGTAAGCACAATTTCTATTCAATATGCTCAGATGACATTAATAAACAATGCCTCATAATTACTTTTCTTCCGAATGATCCCATTGCAACTGCACTCATTTTCCACAAGCTTGATCTCTAATTCTTCAATTAATTGCCGCCTCAACTTTAGATAAACAAAGTGCTTGTTGTCCAAGTGACTCAACGATGTCCAAGAGTCCACACCTTTTTATTAAAATAACATACTTTCTAACAGCTAGTTTTGAATTAATTAAAAAAATACATATTATGATTTCTTTGAATTTTTTCACACAATTTTTTGTTTGAAACAATGCAGAGTCTATTTGGCACATTTTAATTCCCTTACCATTATGATATTTGCATCCGGTCAGTCGCTTACTCTTACAATTTCACGAATTCGCACTGCCACCTTACATCAATTATCAATAACTTGAAGGAAATATTTCGAACACTCACATTTTTGTTCCTCAAGTTCTTTCAATTCTGATACGAATTTCAAGTCATATACCCAAATTTCAAAATACGCGCATCTAATGTGGGCAGTTCTGAATAAATTGCAAATTGCCAATTTAAATTGGTCAGGGTTTCTTTAATGATTTGTAGAGTATTTGGAGCGATCGTACTACATGGAATATTTATATTTCCATCTAGGTAAATGCTACCTTTGATTGTCCCGTTTGTTTAAATTTCAGTCGTCTTGTTGCATAGTAGAGAAGCTTCTTTGGCTGTTTTCAGGCACTAACGGGGGAAAGGCACCACCAGAAGAGTGAAATTGAAAAAGTGGCCAATGGTTTGAGCACGACTTGACTTTTACTAAGTAAAAATCAGTGTACTAATAACCTTGTTGTGCTAGTATTGGTTGGCATGAGTTGGATTCAATCTTCACGAAGGTAATTTCAATCACCATGAACATCAATAAGTGTGAATTTGTGACTTGATAGAAATGTCTAACTAGCTAAATACTGACAGTAACCAACATGTCAAATCCATGCAATTATATCAACGAAAATTGCAAATTAAAAGTACAAATGTTCAAAACTATTACATTTCTTTGGAAACTGGAAAACTTGATGAAAGCCTTATGTTCAAAATGGAACTAAATTGTTTTCATCTAAAGTAATTATTATAATTGTTTTTTGGAAGAAAATTTGCAAGATCATCACCACTGTGAAGTTAGTTGGAAGTGGGATTATAAATGCTTTCAAGCATTTCAATGTCTGGAGTTTCTTACATTACCTTGGTGTTTGAGGAAAGCTCTCTTTAACGGAGGAAAATCTCGATTGCTACGATTGGTCAGGTTTGTGCACATTGCCTCTTTTTCTCTACGTTTTACAACGCCCATTCACAGCTATCTTTCCCAATTGATAAACCGTCGTCGTATGTATATATGAGGTTACTTTTGACGGTACAAGAACATGGAATATCCACATTAATAATTTTATTTCGCTAAGCACTTCCTGCTTCATTTACCACGTAAACTTCTAATAAAACAACAAATAGACACACAGTGCTCCTTTGGTCAGAAATAAAACAGTCTCGCTATATTATTATTATTACTAATATTACTGCTAATAATGTTTTTGGTTTTATTTTCTATCATTTCGAAAGTGTTGTTTACTTTAAAGATAATAGCAAACGGTGCAAATTTTGACTTTAGAGGAATGACCCTCAATAGTTCCAATTTTTGAGCATTCGAATTTGAACCCCGAAGGTACTCCTAATCTTCAATGAATTAAATAGACAAACGCCCAGTGCTACTATTTGCTTAAGCTATCTCTGCGTAAAACTAAAACATTGTTGCTTGTTCATCTAAATGCACTTTTAAGTCATGAAATGTAGGTGGAGACTGCGATGGAAGATTGAAAATGACTTTAATGGTGAATATTCTCTCCGGTAAAGCAATATTGCACATTTGGCACATATTTGAAGGTATTTATAAAGTCTACTGCTTTGGGCCAGTTGTTAAGGAATCAAATATTATAGTTGGTGAACACTTTGGAAACCTACTTCCGAACATCTTGAAGGTCTTTGAATTCAGAACATTTTCAATTTTGCACGAAAGCAAATCCAAACCAAATCCATTTACAGGCGCTACTTTTGATGGTAGAAAATGATTCACCTTTTAGATTGACATTTGCAAAATCCACTTGTGAGATTTCTACTGAGGGTGGAAAATGAAGTGGTAGAGAGAATTGGGTCTTACCAGCTGTCGTAGAACTTATGTTGGATACTCATCAAGCAAACGTCTGCTTGAAGAGTCATCTCGAATCTGTGTATGAGTTACATTAATCAAATGAAATTTTCTGCTAGAATGTAGACTTTTGTTTTATTTTACCAAATGTTGAACTCCAATACGATTGCAACCATGGAAAGGGAGGATGAAGTAGAATAATTCCATGCGAAGGTTGCAAACACTGATGTCCGCATTATGTGGCAAACACAGTAAGCCCAAAATTGAACTTCGTTCTTTATGAGAAAGAAATTTCAATCTGGCAGTAAAGAGGTCTGATAAAGAATTAAAATGATGCATAAAACTGTATTACAACATTTGTATCAATAAGTGTTACGCACTAGTTACTAAATGAGAAGTGAAGTGTTAGGCAAATATTCTATTTTAATATAAGTTCTCTTAATTACTCGCATTGGTATGCGGTGCAGAATGATCTCGTTTGGTTTGATTAAATAAAATTAAAGCATAATTGTTATAAATGAACATTTATGGGCCACCATTATCTGCCTTTAATAGTATGTCTAATTATATTACTACTATGACAAAAATAGAACGCCTTTTAAGATTTCCATGGTAACTCGAAGAGCACTCGTAGTGGAAAATTGTTGCATTTTGAAATATGGACAAAATAGCCCATATTTGAGGTCAAGTGTCATCTATTTCAACCCACTTGACGAAATTTTCTCGGTCTACTCTACCACGTATATGTTATGATCATTTTGTTAATTTTGTGAAAATTAAATTCCAAATAAATCCCATGTAATCGTTTTCCTCTTCATTTTTTCCAAGCCGCAGCCTTATGCTGTTCAAAGCAACGAGAAGAACAGCTAGAATTAATGTGCGCATCAGAAGCACTGAAACAACTGCTTTAACAATAACAGCTTATTTTGAAAAAGCAACCAGTCACAAGGAGAGTAGAATCTTATTTCACTCTATCATGTGGTATTTAACTGGCCTTACGTCGAGCAATATGCCAACTGGAAAACCATCTCAGCAAGCTGTTGGAACGACCAACGTCGCCGATAGGACCAGATCGTTTTTTGAAGTGGGTTAGATGCAAATTTTGGACGAGTAATTAAAGGGCTGATTAGTGTCCGTTATTTTGAAAAAAAGTATTATTTGAGAACAACAATTTAAAGGCTAGTGAAAAATCCAATGCATCTCTGCTTGGAGCATAAAAATTATTAGAACGCAATCATTCTAGGTGAGGTTGTCAAATCCTTATTCTCATATACCCAATTTTCCACGACTTGTTAAAATAGCACAATGTAATTGTTCTTTATAGATAAGCAAGGTCATTATTTTGGAATCAGCGTCTTGCAAACCATCTCCCATCAATGTGGTAGAAATAACGCGTAATATCAGTGCTGCATAAATGAATTATTATAATGCCTCTAACAGCAAAACTGAGCTCACTAGAGTTAACGCAAACTTAGATCTTTTCCAAGAAAAAGTTCCAATAATTTAACAGTTTCCTTTAGTTCCACGACCCATCGGCAACCTCCATTTTTATTTTTCCATATGCTGCAGTATTCAATGCATTAATACCAATTTCTACAGAAGTTTACAAAGCCTTAAATTTTTAATTTACTGCTGATGCATTTTCTGCAACAGGTAGTCATGATGGAGAGGACACAAGACAATAAGATGCAAAAAATTAACAATATCATTTTCAAATGTACCAACGGGCCAATAGCGTAACTAGTAAATATGTCATCTTTCTCCCATCTGAAAATTCTTTCTGCCCTGACAATACTCAATCAGATATGGATTTGTTATTTTGTTGTGAAACTTTCCGCGTATTCACTTGAAACTGTCTACATTTCTTATAGCAAATTTACGATTTATTTAGTGGCCCAAATGTAGCAATATATAGCAATTGATTCTTCAGGCACATTTTGGATTTTACTCGAAATTTCCCTTGAGACTGTTAAATACAACGTTGGCACCACAAATGCAGATGGCTGGTTAGGGCAGTGATCTTAGATCGCAAAGCTAGATCCATAGTCGGACATGACATGTCTTCTGGTTGGGTTACTGGATCACCTTCCTGAGGTTCCCTTGTTAAAAATTTCAATGGAACTTTTCCCACAGGACGTAGGTTCTTTCATCGAATCAGGATTAGCCTGGCATGACTCAGATTCTCCAATGGCCCAGAAGATTCATAGTCCAACAGTTCCATTAGTTCCTCTTTCTCCACTGCAAATCAATTCATCCTTCCTACAGCTCCATCCTTTCCACCCTCTCCATGTCACCTTCATTGATTTTGACGATTGCATCCAGGACCCATGTTTTGGAATGAATAATTGTCTATGCAACTAACAGAAACACACATGCTTTAACTCAACACTACACACAAAATTTTGTTTTACATAACATTGTCCTCTATCATAGCACTTGCATTTAATGAACAACTTATAGGTATTACATGAGTGGACATAAAAGTAACCGATTAACTAAAACCAAAGTTATACGAAGCTCTGGTTCAGGCACTCCTATGTGCAACAGAGAAGGCAGGCGGAAGGAACATTTTGCATGAGTGCTTGCTTAGAAGCAAATGGGGACTTTCTTTCCTTACCACAGGTCACATATTCAAACAAGTGTAATTAACAGTAGGATAAACTAGTAAAATAAATATGATAAATTGTTGCTTTTAAATTAAGTAGGACATTATAAACTCTACAATAAATTAAACTTGTGCTTTTCAAGCATTCAAAACATTTGTCTTTCATTTGAAAGTGGAGCCTTGTATTTGGCAATGCCTGAAGTTTGGAGCGACCCACTTGTACGTTACATGTATAGTTATTTGTAAAGTTCGTCATGGCGAATTCTTAGAGAAAAAGCCTAGTTTGTAGTTATTACTTGATGATTAAGCAAACCAGAAATTCCTTAATTAAATTGCCGTAATCGCCACTATAAAGCCACTAGGGTCGACTAAAATAGAAAAGAAAATTGTTAAGACAAATTTTAGCTGTATGAAATTTTGCGGTATTATTAAATTAGTGAAAACATAAATATATTTTATTTTATAACTATCAAAATATTATTTAGGGAACGATGTCAAAAATAATAAATGTTTTTTTGGTAAAAAATAAACAACATAATTTAAAATAGCCTAAGGTAATTCTTGCTTATAATATTTTCTTATTATTCAGTTATTTTTAAATGGATCAAAATACAATTCTGAGGTTATTTTTGCTGTTTCCTCAGCCAATGAGCTTTAGCCCAATTTATAAGTGTTCCTATTTGGACAGATCCTATGAGCTTCAATGCTTTCCCCATTTACGTTTAATAGTAGAGCTTTTCTAACTTTCTTTCCACTAAAAGTAATTTTATCCTATATCTATTTATGAATAAGCATAATTTTACTAGAAATAAATGGATCCACGAATTTCACCTATTAAACCCCATCAAGGCTTTCGCCAATTACAGCGCCAGAGCCAGCGTCGTTACAATCCTAGAGCTAATGGACATCCTGTCCGATATATTCCTCCATCAGATTTGCGACAGTCAATTTATGGTCAAAGTGAGGCAACCGAATCCCGTCGATATGATTATTCGAGAACTTTTGTTGAACAGGACCATCATGAACGTGTTACTCCATCTTCGCATATTAGTAACAACTATCAGGTTCGTTTGGGTTGCTTATTAAGTCGCAATTTGCCAATTATATTTTACATGCCATTGTTCCACTTAGATGTCTTCGCGGTCATCAGTGGGTGGTCCAGTTATTCTTGACACCCACAGTGACAGATCTCCCTACGTTTGTGTAAGTATGGACTACGTTCCTGATCGTGGACGTATGCTCTGGTCTAGATGGATACTTATCGTGCTCTGTCTCGGTCAGCTCATTTCAGCATTTGCTGTCATTGGTTGCCATGCAATTGATTTTTCCGAGGATACCAAGTTGGAGGTCGGAGTCTCCTTGGGACTTCTTGCTTTTGGCAATATTTTTGGTAGGCATTTTGACTGGCGTGCCTTCTATTTCTTGAAATTTACTTGTTATATAATATAATTTGCTCTTTTTATTCAAACTCATAAATAGCAGAAAAATACCTTTTAGTCATTGTTGATATGAATAATATTTAATGAAAAAATAAACGATACTGCTATATTTAAAAATGGTTTCAATTTAACATTATCAAAGTCATTTTCTTACACACATTTTAATTGATATGTTTTAAGGGCTTTAGTCACAAAAAATAAGCAAATCATTGTAATTATAAAAGAAATAAAAATATATTATCTAGAATAACCTGAGGTATTTTTTTACTAAGGGGAAGGGGGGTCGCAAAATTTGTAAATTATCATTCTTACACCAACTATTTTGTTATTTGTAGTATTCCTATGAATTAAAGTTCAATTTAAAGCGACGTAATGATAACTGCATTAGGAACCGGGTTTTCAGGTCAGAATTTGCTTGTAAATTTTTATCCCGTTTTTCACAAATTAGTTTGTCAGGTTTATGCGATTGGGCGTTACCCTCATTCCCATTTCCGACGAAACGAAGCTGTTAATACTCACTGACTTCTACCGATGAGTGTGTGATAAGTGGCACGTTCTGCCACAGCTTTAATTGGTAACAATTTAGCATTTAACGGTTATCTCTGATTTCGCATTTACTTATTAAATTCACACGGAGTTCGCTTATTTAAATGCATTCGCGATAACTTTATCAACTAAAATAACCTGTCGCTTTGGTATTCTTAGTGTCAAATTTACATTTTTTTACTGCCGTTTAACAGAAGCCTATCTGGCTATTTGAAAAAAAGCGTATTTGCAATTAAAAATGATGAAGTGGGATGTTTTTTAAACTTTATTTGATGAAATTACACGATAACAGTAATGACGTTCAGTGTTTGAATGCGAAAGTAATCCACTTCAATGCTTCGAAGATGGCGATTCATTCACAACCTTTTTTTCGCTGTTTTGGTGTAGAAGAGCTGCTTCAATACATTTGATGAAGTTAAATGCAATTATAAGTGAATTAAATTCCTTAATTCCTTTCGCCATTAGTAAATTATTTTAGACTTTTATTAGGTGTGTAGATATTTTGCTCTTATTTATTGTGCGTTCAACGATTGTATCTAGCAGAATACATTGTTCTAAATATCGGACTATTTCATTGTCCATTTCAAAGCACTTCCCTGGAAATCTGCTCTACTCTACGTGCTCTACCTGAACTCAATATCCCTCCATTGGATATGTTTTCACACATAAATGTCAAAAGTATCAATTTTGCGTTAATTCCTTCTTTGGATAAAGTTGACTAGTGCGCTTAGAATAAGCTGAATTGCAATTAGAAATAAGTTAAAAGAATAGTTAAAACAGATGTACTTAAAATAAACCATTTTGTTCAACTTTAAAATAGACATTTTCCATGATCCAACTAAGACTTATTAAATCACTCCATACTTTCCTGTGGATAGTGTATTTTATTAGGGCTTTTATCAGGACTAAAATAAAATACTTGGTATTATTATAAGTTATTTCCCAACTCGCTCTTAGATTTCAAACCACCCATCTATCAAATTCAATCCAATGACTCTTCTATTATTAATGGAAACAAGAGAGAAAAACGGTATACTTTTCCCAAATAGATGGTCACTTATTGCGCTTGACTATAAAATAAGATTTTTAATTCCTAGTTGATGGATTTTTCTAATATTATTGATATTAAAGTAGCACCAAGCTCTTGCAAAATTGCTCTAAGTATCCGACTGAGTTGACAAAAAATCAAATAACTGTAACGTCTACAAACAAAGACCTTTGCCAGATCAAAAAAGATGAGCAGGATTTGCGTTGATACGCTGAATTCAGAAAGAAGATGTTATTTACTATTTTGGGCCCTACATTTTGCTCTTAATTTCTGGCCTGAATCTGAAGCCTCTATGCACCGAGACTCACTGTCTAACGCAAACTGGGTGGTAGTTAGTTCACTGTAAGGGTGCAATTAGAACAAAGGTCGATTAGTGCGTGTTGCTAGAGTATTTAACATTATTGCATGAATTTCACCCTCTGTTAATCTAAAAAAAAGAATTTAAAATGTTACCACACTCATATTGTTGTGATTTTATTTCGCATTTGTAAATTTAGTTCTTTGCTTATGCTTAAAATGTTTTTTTTAGTTATTTCAAATAGCAGCCGTTTTAGTAATTATCATTTGCACTTACCTGACTTCGGACTTCACAGAGAGGAGGAAAGACAAAATCTCAGAATGTGGAGAGGGGGGGGGGGGAACAGAAGAGGATTCACAGATGTTAAAGAGACTGACAGGCACAAGTGCAGAGAAAAGGTATGATGAGTACTGTTGAAGTGGTCGAATTTGACATACAGTGGGGTCATAGTAGTTTGAAGTCAGTAGTCAGCTGCCGGTTAATAGACTTTTTTGCCGCATGAGTATACGTTGCTGCGGGTGCACACTCCAATAGAAGGGTAGAACTTAATGATTTCCTTCCATGTAAATAAGGAGGCCTTTGGAGGTGAAGAATGGCTTTTTCCTCCTTGGTTTCTAGACCGTTTAAAATCACTATCTATTGCGTTTTCTAACAAAGGGAATAGTGCCCTATAAGTCATACTTTCGGAGTTGATAAACAAGTGTTTTAAGCTGTTTGGAATAAAGCCTACCTCACAATCATCAATCCCAAAGTAGGTGAGATGAGAAATCCGAAGAGGAACTGAAAATTTTATTTTATAGTCAAAAAGGTGAGCTAGTTTACCCCCTGAATGTAATTAATCAATTGGCCTCAACTTATAATAGCCGCTGGCATCCACTTTGCTATTTGAGATAATAATAATAATAATAGCCAATTTGATCTGCATACTCGGCGGAGCATAATTGGCGGAAGATGGGATCGATTTGCTCATCAAGAAGGTTGCCTTCAATTTACTTAAGCCACGCCACGCCAAGTTAAAGTTCAGTTTCAACCATTGTTTTAACAGATTGTTGCTAAACCCATGACAGAAATGTCTTATCTATTTCCCTGAAAAATAGGCCATTCAACTATTTTCCATTTTTTCATCCAAAATCTTTATTCCGTGCCACATTCTTTAGTGTTCCTCCATATTGCGTCAATTATTACACCAATTCATTAATATTCACTTCTAGAAGTGCGGAATTCTACTAACCATCAAGATTTGAAGAAATTAGCGAATTTTGAGTAGCTCGAGGTTCTCTCTGCTTCAATTAGAATTCATTTAAACCACACGCTGCATGCATAATTAGGTCTTAATAGAGTGCAGTTTTTCGAAGTAGTTCTCCCTCAAATTGAGTTTAAGAGTGCACATTCACGTCGCTTTATTTTTTAACTATATTACTCCTCGTAAAAATAAATATGCTTATTTGTTATTTTGACGAGGGTAAATAAATTTAAAAATGCTGTGCTCAAAAATTACTGAATGAGATAATATCGAGTTTTTATGAGTCTGTAGAGGCGAAAGGCATCTATGGGAGACAGTTCGAAAGTGGAATTTTCCTTTTCTTTAATTGTTTTTTAGGAAGAATGAAGAAGCATAAAGTGGTTTCACACTAACTCATGAACTACTGCATTTTGAAACAGTGTATTCTTTCGAACATCTGTCTTTGACTCAAGTACGACATTTAAGACACTTGGAAGTGATACGGTTACCCAAACTGATGGTCTACTGGAGGTGCTGATGTATGATCTTTTTCTACTATTTAGCAAATTAGAACTAGTTTGAGTGTATACTATAATGGTAAATACATTTGAACAAACAATGTCATGCAGAATTGTCATCCAACTCGACATCCTCTAGATGAATCAGAAATATTGAATGCCTTGGACAAAGGATTACCTCATCGTAGCAGATTTCTTGAAGTGTGCTTATCTAATCCCCATCGAGTTTTGCTACTAATTATGTCTTCATATTTAGTGTTTGGCTTTGTATTATCAGCAAATAATCACTCAAACCAGATTAGCCCCTCCCCCAAAGTAGGCACAAATTCCAGTACCAAGAATAATAATAACACTAATAATAATGCATGGAATACCTTAAAGGTTTGCTTTACTCCAAAAGTTTCCAAGGCAACGACAGTTTTATTAAGCCCATTTGAATAAATTTGTGATTTTTTTAACAATTTTGTCAATAATTTTTAAATGATTTTTTTTGCTTGAAATTTTGTCTTTCTATCTTATATAACCGCTGTCTGTTTCCTGAGTGCTTTAAAGATATAAAAGAGACAGACACAAAGGTAGAAAAAAGATGAGGTGAGTACTGTGAAAGTAGTCGAAAATGACATACTGTGGGGGATGGTAGTTTGAAGTCAGAAGTCAACTACCAGTTAATAGACTTTTTTGCTCTATGAGTATACGCACACCCCAGTTTCTAGAATGTATTATCGCAGGTCTTTCTACTCTTAAAATAGTGTGATTTAATTTAAAATCTTGATTATTATTAGCTTTATAATATATATACTATAAATGAATTATTACTTCACTTCATTTTGGCCCACTCGTTTGGGATTATAAACCCCACAGTAGTTAATATACGTATACTCTGATTAGAATTAATAGCACTATCTCAGTTGTACCCAACGCCCAGAGAGACCACTCCTTAAGCGCATACTTTCTGATTTTCATGGCTATTTGTACCTCTGCATATGGAGTTGGTTACAAATCCCTCTCGTTAAAAAGGTAAAATTGATCTACGCACCACAGTACTGCCATCTATTTCACGAAAGAATATGATGATTTACAGTGATTCCAAAAGAAAACAGTGCTTACACCAGATCTAAGATCATTTTCTTTCATTAGGATAAAATAAATCTTATAATATCTGTTGCCTTGGTTTATCCAAATTCAAACGACCGTTATAATTTTATTGATTATTTTCTGTCAGTTTATACGGCGTGGCTCATTTCAGAGCATTTATTGTTTATTGGCTTAATATCGATTATTAATATTTCTATCGATTATTTCTATTTACCTTTTATTAACTATTTAGGAAATCAGGCCTAAATAGCTGATTACAGTGACTTGGTTCTTTATACCTTATGACTTTATCAAATAGTTATAACAGATATCAGTTATCTTAATCGACACCTACTTAGCTCGTTAGCTCTACTTACAGCAATGTGATCTATAATTCTCACAACGATGCCTTTCCCATCTAGCTTCTGGTATCGTTACTGGGGTTCTCTTTTTCCGTCGTTGGAGAAATGAGGAAGTGAGGGCCAAATCGGAAGATAGCGAGGCGAATCACGAGGCCTGGATTTGTACCAAAGTGGCTCTCTCACTCATCGGAATGGCTCCTATTTCAAGGTTAGCTCATTCTTCCCTCCTGAAGCAGTTCTTGTGACAAAAAATGACTACTACAACTAGTTTTCCATATCTCTTGATTTGTACCGATGTGTATTCATTTTCTGACCCCTTACTTAACAGGTGTATGTGTTGGCCATCGCATTAGATCGTCACTTTTCCTACTACTTGAAGAGCTCATCTTATATTGTGTTTTGACATCTACGAATGGCATGACTCAACGAACGTAAACAATTTACCTGTGAATGGAATACGGGTAGGGAAGACGTGATAATAGTCACTCAAAATGCGTGTGTAGGTACACTAATAAGCGATTCATCCGTCTGCTTCCATCCAACGGTTGGAAATGAGCTTGCACTTTGAGACAACTTAAATATGTAAATATGATCAAGTGAAGGGAGAAAATATTTGCGAAATCCGGCGGTCTTACTATGCGTTAAAATAATTTAGCATTTTTTTCCTTTGCTTATAACCCAAGAAGTTAAAAGGTGTCTGCCTAATTTGTTCATACTGTTAGACCCTTTTATATTTTTTTTGTTCTCTGGGCTGCTTTTGTCCTAAATGTATTGGCCCTTATTTTTCCCGTTTCTTCGTAGCATTCCTTTTTATTCAAATAGGCCATTTCGAATTGCTATTAAACATAGCTGAGATAAGTGAATTCTTTTAAGCAAGCGCCCAAAAGAATCCTTAAAGGCGTATTTTTTGCTAAATTAATACCAGATTTGTCTTTTTGCTTATTTTTGCCATGGTGAGAATTGTCTTGGCTACTGCTTAGTGTAGAAAATACGCGCGTTGCTATAGTAACCCAAAACAAGGCATCTGTTTCTATGGTACACCCAGTGTATATCCTGTCGCAGTTTGACTGTTCCAAGTGGAATGCATGGTTGGAGTTGGTTTTATCTCACATTTTGAGTCAATGAAACTATTGCTGCCTAGCACTTGTCCTTATTCGTCTAACATTTTAATATTTCATTTTTTTGATGATAGAATAATTTGCATAGAAATGGTGCTCACGAAGTTTATTTGGGTCTTTTGTTTGAAGGCGTCACAGGTGTCATGTGTGTCTTTTACTGATTATCAGCTAATCAGGTTTAACTACTAATTGATTTTGTTAATCAGTGTTAGTAAAGGGACTCATTTTAAATTTATGCTTATTGGATCTCCAAAGTGCGCCCTATTTGATTATTTGTAGCAAAGTCTTCACTAGGAGACGTTTATTAGCTGTGAAAATTCAATGATTCCTAAATTTAAATGTAAAGGTCAGCTCTTATTAAGCCGCATTTAGATTAAAAATGTAATTAATGCCATTACAAGTACAAATGATCTGCCAGCAGGCATAATTCAACTTGATGTACCGTTATTATGTGCTTGCAAAAAGCAAATTTCTGGAATTTCGAAAGATTTTCCTCAAGGAATTTAAAAGTAAAGTAATATTGACTGCAGGGATCTTCTTATTCGATTTCTTGACCTTTTTCTCAACCGTGCTTTTATAATCCCCCCCTTCCCTATCTTCCCTCCTAGTTATACTTCTTCTACTACTCGTTGACTTTTGAGTGCCTTACTTTTATATTAAAATATAGTGAATGTGTTCGATATGCTTAATCGTAATAAATTGGAGTCCATTTGGCTATTCCATGAGATTATTGATCTATAGGGTTGTTGTTAAGCTGAGAATATGGGATCTAAGTTTCAGATTAGAGGGTGAAGAAACGGACGACAACATAGCCATGAATAACTAGCACTATTTTCAACGCATTCAAGTACTTGTTATCTATTTAAGTTGTTGAAATTGGTTTAGTTCTAGTCATTTACTTCATGAGATGTGTGTCAAATATATTAAAGGTACTGCGATTTTCCGAACATTAATTACTGGAAACTTTTAGTGAATGTCCGCCATTTTAATTACTGATACGTGGAACTATTAAAACAACTGAATGCGATTAAACACGCTCTTTTGATTTTAGACAACTATTACGAGTTCATTTCTAAGTTTAATATATCCTTCAAACCTTATCGAACTTGATTTTATGAGCCTATTACGGTGTATTAGTAGAAATTTCAAAAATAAATTAGCATGAACCATATTGGCTGTCATAATACTTTACTTCCAAACTACTCGCGTTTCGTAAATTTAGGTATGTGGAACTATTTGCTGTTTATCGTCGATTAAGTAAGTTGGAGAGACGTCTAAAGAAGGAACGGGCTTCTGCTGCAAATTCAACCAGTGCTCAAAATCGTGAACTCATGTCTCAAAGCCCCACTCGTAAGTCTCGTTGCAAAGTTTGTAAAGTTATTCGGAGGCATTTTGTCTAAGTGCCCTTAATTCTCAAATTCAGCTTCGATAAGTCTGGATCCGAGTCAGCCGAACAGAGATCGAGAAAGACTGCATCGACTTCGGCGTCTTTTTATCCAGTTAGACTTTGATGCTTGTGTTGTGGGTCTAGCAAATGCTACCCTTGGAGCAGGACCTTTTGCCATAGCTCAAGGGGTCCTCTACCTTCGTAGACTCATGCTTAATCGTATGATGCCTAATTCTACTGGTACGGAAATATTTAAATCACTCTCGTACTTAAATTGTTTGAGTAGAACGGTGTTTATCTCCCAATTTTAGGTGGAGCAATACTTGCCTCCTTCATTTTCTCACTGCTCTGGTTAACTTCTACTGCATGTCAATTCCAGCCTGATGCTCATTATCTTCCACCCTCTCAACTACTTAGAAAGGCAGCACATCAGCACGATCATTTGGTCTCAGCAAGCGGAAGAATATTACTCTTTTTTGCCCGAGGATTCCATATAACCATCAGAATGATCACTTTTACATTTTTTGCTGGATTATTTGGTTGGATGCTGGGAGTTGTGGTCATTGTGCATGCACTATTTTATCTCATAATGCTAATGATCTATCGTGGAAATCGCCCAATTCTATCGGCCTCTTATAAACCTAATCCATCATATCGCAGACCACTGGATCAAAGACTTCAGGTATTCGGTAGTAATGTATTCTTACTATTACGTCTAAGCATTCTGAAACTAGTCCATTATGTTAGGCAGACTGTTAGCTGAGGGTATTGGTTTTGTTGCTTTTCCCGTTAGCTCAACTTAAATTTAATGCCGTTTTAATGATCCTATGGATATGGTGAATATCCGAAATACTCATGAATAAGAATGCATCAAATTTTATCAGTGTATTTTTTTGCATACATATTAGATAGATGTTTCTAGATTTATTTTAGTTCTCATAAAAATACTCTTTGCTCTGAAATCTTATGTAATGTTCTTTATTTATTTTACTATTTTTTCAGATCTAATGTGTCTGTGTTGACTTTTAGCATGAGTGAAACTGAATATATTGTTAATGTTGAATCTTGATACAGTCAATCTTTTTTGAGAATGCTTAAAATTGTCAAATAAGAAGCAATCTTGTTGTATTCGTAACACCATAGGATTATCAATACTGGATAAACTAAGCTACTATGCATAATAAAAATAATCTTCCAAATATGAGTTCATTTGAAATGCTTTAAACATTATTTGTATTCCGTTAGACTCCTATTTTAATATTAATTCTTTGTAAGGTAAAACTTTTTCACACTATTATAACGTTAAGAGGTCTTGTTTCTACCGCAAGAGTCCTCTGTTCCCATTGAATATTGTCGAACTATGGTTTGCTCATTCTGATAGGGAAAGACAAGACCCAAGATACGCTTTTCTTTCCAGAGTCTATTCATTAGCTGGTCTGTTGCGAGAGGAGGCGTGTCTGGATTAGCGATCTTGATAATCCGTTCAACACTTATTTATTTCAGGGGCGTGTGATGGACTTATCTCCACGTGGTGCACCCTGGGCAACGTATACTCATACGGCAAAAAAGTCTATTAACTGGCAGTTGACTTCTCACTTCAAACTATCATCACCTCACTCTATGCCATATTCGACTATTTCACAGTACTCATCTCACCTTTGTTCGACCTTTGTGTTTGTCTCTTACATCTTTGAAACACTCTTTTGCCCCCCTCTCGACTATTTTTCAATTTGATGTTCCTTCCCCTCTGTGAAGCCTGAAGTCGGCTAAAGGGCTAATGATAACCATTAAGACGCCTGTCATTTGATATAAGTAAATAAA
>UZAE01000366.1:0-25143 GCA_900617975.1 Rodentolepis nana | reverse complement strand
GGGGGGGGGGGGAACAGAAGAGTGTTTCAAAGATGTAGGAGACAAACACAAAGGTGGAACAAAGGTGAGGTGAGTAATGTGAAAATATTCGAATATGGCATCGAATGAGGTGATGGTAGTTTGAAGTGAGAAGTCAACTGCTAGTCAATGGATTTGTTTGCCGTATGAATATACGTTGCCCAGGGTGCACCACGTGGAGGTAAGTCTATCACACACCCCTCACTTAGAATATAAATCTATCATGATTGTGTAAAAGTTTCATTGAACAGGACCAGCAAGGGTGAGATCAATGCAAAACCTTTAAGCCATCATTTGAGAGTAAATAAAGGATTATTATGAGAAATGAGCACAGCCGTTTGCCTATCCTCTCCCCCAATGTGTTTAACTAATTTTAATACTGTTCCACTTGAGCAAGAACCAGATTTACCAAGGCTGATATCTTCGAGTTCATTACATTTGTCATCAATTACTACCAATTTTTAGGAAGGAAAATGAACTTTTGTTAAGTCCGAAAATGGTTTCACTGACCACGATATTTTGTTGACTTAATCGTGTTTCTCACTTTTGAAATTCCAGCGTAGCCATTTGAGTAACGGATTTTTTCATGTCTCACCGTTTGGCACTGTTTACGCCAATACTGTTTGCAAGAACATTGCTGAGGGAAAGAGATATTACGAAGTCTATATCTGTTCTTCAGAGTTACTCGGCAGCGCAATAATTGTGCGGATTGAGGCGAAGGCGCAGACAATTTGTACCAGACAATTGGCCACGGTGTCAAAGTCAGTGAATAATGAATGACTCGACATAATTAGAGAGTCGTAAACTGATTTGCACAGCTTCAAGCCAACACTGGTTCATGGACAAGAGTTTCACAAAGGACTAAAGAAAAAACCGGTACAACCAGAGACGAGGAGCAAATTTTAGTTGGTGAATAAGAAACAGTGGTAATGAGTGAGACAGAAACATCACGACAATTCCATCCTTCCATTTCGTAGACAAGCTCTCAAGCAAGTGATTCCTTTTGACAGAAGCCTTTGTTTTGTAAGTGAGATCTCAACACTTACATATTTGTGTCCGAAAAACCGATAATAATTTTAATAATTATTACCATTCTCCGCCTACGAAAGGTCAAACTTTTGTATGGTAAGTAATATGTAATAATTAAGCAGTTTTATTGGCTCAGTTAGGACAGATCAAAGCAAATATAAATTTAGTTTTGGCAAATTCCGAAAATTTTCGTATGCTGATTGTTTCGATTAAACTAACATGCTTCTAAGTAAAATATTGGATTTCACTGATAAATAAGAGAGAATTCCTATTACATTCGCCATAAACTGAACTAATTCAATCCCTCTTTCATTATCATTTTAGCTAAAATAGTTAATTTTAGCTGCATTATGAAACCTGACCACATGTTAGTATATTCGAATTTGGTATAAGAAAAACGAATTGGCTACAGGCTTTGGCATATATCTGGTGATATGGAGGAAGCCAGACGTAGTTGCACTAGCTAAATTCACATAACCACTTTTTTAAGCCTCCAAACTACTAAGGGATCGGAAGTAGGCTAAGCCAATGCTGATGCTATTATCGGTACGTAGATTTGACCAATGGGAAGCTTACACTTTATATGTACTCAACTACGAGGTCCAAAACTGCTTGAGAGAGTAGTAACCATTGAGGCATGATATTCGTATCCTAACATCATTTTACACTCTAATACTTCTTTACTCATTCACTTCACAAACTCGTCTCATTCTACGAACAACCTGTCTATTCCAGGTTATTTGTTGCGAAGTTTGCAAGTTTGTCCTATGCTCACAGTAAAAGCTAAAATGTGGGCTTGATGATGCATACATTTCAGAAGCTCATTCTTCATATAAGAGAGGAGAAGGTAAGCTTATGACTTCCGTCCTTAAACATAAAGCATACGTTTTGAGTTTGATTGAAAAACTTGCAATGTCCAGCACGCACACGGTTAAACCAAAGAATCCCATGCGATCTAGAAAATGCTGAAACGAGAGGGTGCTACCTATTAGATAGCCATCAGGTGTGGTCGTGCTGTTGATCGTGTGTGGCGGTGAATGCAAAGACCTCTCAGCAAATCAACAATTAATAGTCACGGCTGGTGAGAGTATGTAAAATTCTATTTTATGGTTAAGCTCCGTGTCAGCGACACACAACCAAAATAAACGTGTTCCACGGTATACGTGTTTGTACCATTTTGTTTTGGGGATCACGCTATAGATATTACTGAGGGTAAGCGAAGGCTTATTCGTGTAACAACTCACTACAGGCCGAAGTAGAGATAAAATAGATAAAGATAAGAGAGAGATTATATCGCACTCCTTATTTGTAATATAAAATTTTTTATACTAAGTAATATCAATTTATACGGGGTGTACGATAGACTTACCTCCACGTGGTGCACCCTGGGCAACGTATACTCATACGGCAAAAAAGTCTATTAACTGGCAGTTGACTTCTCACTTCAAACTACCATCACCTCATTCGATGCCATATTCGAATATTTTCACATTACTCACCTCACCTTTGTTCCACCTTTGTGTTTGTCTCCTACATCTTTGAAACACTCTTCTGTTCCCCCCTGTCGACTTTTGCAATTTGATCTATGGGTATAAGGTGGGTTAATTTTGTCATTATTAAGTGGTAGCTGAGTGTTATAAAATAGTTCAAATTGTAATGCTACGAAATTAGACGATTAAGGTTAGAAAGAAGTCTCAAAGCAAACTTATCCTAAAGTACTATTTGATAAATTGAAGTTTAAGTGCGCAGGGCTCTGTAATTGACGAATATGTTTCGCACAGGGCAAAAACAATCATAAGCAGGTATTATGAAAGATTATTAAAAAATTGGCTAGTTTAGTGATAGATTTAGGAGAGTTTTAGTATTTTTAATTTGTTAATTTCTTAAAATCGATCGCACTTTAATTATCTTAACGTCACATTTTATGAGCAGGCTACCAAGTGGTACCAAATGAAGTTTCTTTGTCTAAAGTACAGTCTTCCCGTTGGTGACTAAGAAATGACAACCATTAGAATGAGATCGATGAAATTACCCGTTCGTCTTTTAGGTATTCTAACCATCAGGAAAGAAAATCATATCAGTTTAGCTGTATAAAGTATACAATTTTTATTAGCTGCTACATAGAGAATTCTACACCGAATGCACTTTATGAATCAAAATGAAATCGAGATTTCGAAGCCAATAATACTCGTTCCCTGATTAAAATCCATTTCCAAAATATATTTATCAAATGTTATCTGTCGAGGAGAATGTGGATGGGAAATTCTGAGAATCTGTAGAACAAGCACGGAGGCTACGTTATTAGCACAACGAATAATTTGCTTGAAAGTTTTATACGACTGAAGCATAGATAATGTCAAAATGACTCATTTCGATTTCACCTTGTTTTAAAATATAATGTGTCAACCAACACCGAAGGGCCTATTACTCATTCATTCCTCGCTATTCATTTTTTTCCTTATAATCGTTCTAATCAACATATCAGTGCCTTGTTCTTATGACTTTGAAAATAGTCATGGTATTCTGTTGGCTCTTAAGATAAGTGGTTTAAAAGAGATAACTCAGCGTTTCACTTGGTCAAACATAGTGAACTTGGCATTATTTGTGAGGATAATTGCTCTATGTGCCAACACATCACCTCCTACACACGACCTGAAAATTTATAATGTCATGGATTAATAACAAACACAGAAAATGAATAATAATAATAATAGTAATATTAGCTCCTTTTTATTGAGAATAAGAATTTTTGGTTGTGCTCTGTGCGTAGAAGTCGCAATTATTTTTTTATTGTGGTGTGTTAATCGTAAAAACATCAAGTTAAGTTTCTAGCTTTACATCACGCGTATCACGCTGGAGGCAATATACAGTCTTAAATCAACTTGAAGGCATCCAGTGGAATCGAGTATATATACATGCATACATACCTTAGAGTTTTAAGTTTGCCAACTCTAACCTTTAAAATAGAATGTTAATGTTATTAGATCTAATTCATGAGAGGATTTGAAAGATATTCTGACATAATGTTTAGCAAAATCCAAAATAAATACTCAAAGTTTTCGCTGTTTTCGGAGCGCTTATTTCTTTCCTTTCTTGTTGGAATTCATTTGAGATTGGGTTCAATATTTTGAGAAAATGCAACAGATTTTTGAAAGTTCTAACAATAATTGACAAAACAAGACAAATAGGCAGTTTAAATTTCAACTAATATACCTTAATTATTACTTTGTCTGTGCTTCCTCCTTAAAGTCTCATAGGAATATATTAATTCATAAGAACTTTCAGTATGTGTAAACAAAGTAAATGTGACATGCCAACCCAATACCGAAGCAGTTCGTCGAAGCAACGAGTGTTCATTGATTGAGCTTGCATCGTATTAAGGTTCAAGAGACCATAATATTTTCATTACTTGATAGAAGTAATGAAATCGTAAATTACTCTGATAGTTCTCAATGTAAAGCAAATTTATCTAGGTTTATCTCTCAAATTTGTTCCAAATGTTTATTGTGCGACTAATGACCACCCACTAGACTACTCTTTATGCAAATTATCTAAAAGCTAATGGATGGGATGATTTCTTATCTAAGCATATAAAGAATCATAGTTTTGCGTTCATCGATTGTAAAGTGTGATGTAATTAGCACATTTTAGAACTTAAAGCATTCGAAAAGAGCAATGTAGCTGAAGGTTCGAATCCAATTAAATATGTTCATTCAAACAAAATAATCATTGATATTTTTAACAAGTAATAAATGATAACAAAAAAATCATTTTATTCAAATTTACATGCAAGTTAAATATTTCAGGTGAAATAGTACTTATCGGTTTTTAGCACTTTCCATACTATTGAAAAATAATAACCTCAGATTCTGTTTATTGACAGGAAGATGTCAAAACAAACCTCAAATTTGAAGCGTTTATGCTTGGTCTTTGGGGTTGATTTACGTGTAGGTTGCTTCTAAGTCACTCATAAGCCATACTGGCTTGCACACAAATTGACAACTACTGCTACAAAAATACTATCGGTACAGTATTTTGCTTTCAACACAAAAATACATAGACTATTGATATACATGGTCTATTTTAAACCACTAAAACTTATTGAGTTAGAGTTAGTCTGTCCTATTCCTACATCTTTCGGAGTCTAAGTTACCAATAGGGTAATAAGGAAAGATTGAGCTGTGCTACCTATTACAACGATGCAGTACGGCCTAACTTTAAACAGGAAAAATAAAATGTAATTAGTAGTGCTGCGCTACTTGACTTCAGAATCAATCATTGAAAAGCAGCATCAGACAGCGCAATAGTAACGGCAGTTCATGTCACCACGGGAAAGGTTAAGTTAGAAATGATTCAATAATAATCAGATTAAAGACACACATATGCTGGGAAACATAGCAAGAGTTGGTACCAAAATAGTTCAAGAACCAGGTTAATAAAAAAACAGCAATTCCTAATTGTGCTGAATTACTAATATATTCTAGTTACTTAGTGGAAAACAATTCTGCGCTTTAATATGGATAAATAGTCATTTGCATAGCAAAAACTAGCATGATCAGTAAAGTACATAAAGCTTAAAATAATTAATTTTTATAAGAAAGTAATTTATATGAGTTAATATTGCTTATTTTTTATGCACTTTAAATGAAACTTGTAAAAATTAAAAAATCTCATTATTAATCAACAGAACAATGAAGACACAAAATATACATTAAATATATTAATCAAAAGTGCCATTCTGGATTTATTCAATTTCTTTTCTAAATAAATCAAACGACTTCAATTGATAGTTGAATGTTTCATTGTTTGAATTAATAGTGCAATTGTCCAATGTTTCGAACGGAATGTTTCGTAGGAATAAGAAGCAAGGTTTTGCTGAGGAAAATTCCAAGAGAAAGTTTCTATCCCATCGAGAATTAGCAAAGAAATTAAAGCATTTAAAACTCCTGTGTGGTAATTTTTTAATTTCAAATTCACATCATCTTTCAGATAATCTGTCAAATAATGAAATCCAGCAATTTTTTGATCAACATCATTCCGAAATTTTTCATAATTTTTTCGATTATTTTGATATTGAAATCAGACCTAGACGTAGGTTTAACTTCAGACTTAATTTCCTTATTAGTTTCTACATTGACATTTAAAGAATGCGAACTTCAGCTCCTAATTCTTGAGGTAATGTTAAGCCTTTCCCCTTATTATATCTTAATAGAAGCTCTTAATTTATCTCCCAGAACGTTTCAATGCGCAGTGGCAATTGAATTCCATTTGTAATGCTCTAATTTGTATCATATTTTTTTCTGCAGTGGATCTTGTGCATTCTCTGCTGTCCTCGATTAATACCATTGATGTTCAAGTTATTGGCATGCGTATATTCATACTCTGGTTTCAAATACTTGGAGAAAACGCTATTTCCGAATGTACTGACATATTCATTCATCTTGTACCTGACGTTGGTCAATTACATGATTCATTTAAAGCGCGAAATAGTAATCGTACATTTGGCTGATTTTACTCTTAGGTAAAACGGGCACCCAAATTCCAACCGGCCCTGATGTAGATGCTCATAGAGGACTTCGGAATATGATTTTTCACCATCGGACTGATCCCGTTTTATCTTCTACAACTTCTCTCCATTCTAAAGATGAGGTATTTAGACTTTGAATTGTTTCTTTTTTAATACGTGAAAGTTGTGTCATGGTGTGTGTTACTTTTCTGATAAGAGTTGTTTATTGGCATGCCTGAATTGCTCCTCTCCGTCCGTTAAATATTCTCGTGTTGAGGGTGATTTGCATGCAACTAAAATGGTAATATTTACGTTTTGGTTAAATAAACTTTCTTTTATTGCCTCCTCTCTTAAGGAAAAGAATCTTGCTCTTCTGCGATATCTCCTAAGATTTTCCGTTACTGAAGTGGATAAAATTCAGTGGACTAATACAGCGTTTGATAAACGCCATATGTGCTTTTGGTTCCTCTTTGAACAACTCAAGAGGTATTACTTTCCTGCTATTTTTCCGAAGTAAGTTCTCTGCGCTTTTTTCTTTTATAAATTTGCGTAGGTTTGTTTGGTGCTCACGATTAAAATGCACTGGCGTAGAGCTGAATGGTTGAAAGAATATTTTTTAGCACATTAATGTAGGATGAGTGAAACAGCCTAAGCTATCCCTCCCCACCTTTATCATTTTCACTAGTAATGAGACTCATATTTCAATGGAAAATAATATGGAGAAAAAAACAGTAGGCAAAACTTAGGTTCAAGTGTGGGTAGTTAAAAAGTGGATGTTCGCGGATAATGTGAAATAGAACTAGTTAAAATCGATAAAATCTTAAATTAGAGCATTTAAATGACAGCTAAAAGTATTTGCAAAGCAGTCATCGGGCTCATTTCTCAAAATAATTTCTTTGAAAGGTATTATATGGGAAATTCAAACTATCATCTAATATTATTAAGTTTTCTGGTATTGTCTGCTACTACAATTTTTTATTGGTTAAGGCTTCTTTTAAAGTTATGGGTTTATTGTTGTACTAGGTATTGATTTTGACGACTCTTCCGCTTTGCACTTCAATTTTAGTTAGCAAAGACTTTGTGAAAGGAAGTGTACCTCAAAACGCATCAACTGCAAGAAATTGGTATCCGGGACCTTGTACTTTTCCATTAGTTTCTTAATAAATACAGCTAAATCAAAGTTAGCTATAGTCGTTGGTCTATTATAGCTGCGATTTTATAACTTTGTCTTTATTATTTCTGCAGTATTGTCTGAAAACATGTCTTTCCTAGTTGATATCTTGAGACATACATTGCTTTTATTTTCATTTTTCATGACGGAAAGTGTCAATAAAAGATGTGAAGAATTCGCGAACTTTGGAATTCGTATCGGTTCCAATAAAACGATTTTTTCTTTACCAGACTGTTTCTTTTTTTTGCTTTGATAGAATATCTGCGAAGTACAGCATCTATGACGATGGCTTATTGCCCTCCATAATATCAAACCCCTCCGATTACTCCCCCATCCCAGATGCTTTCACACTTTCTGTTGATCGTATTGTGATTTACCAAGAAGAGACTGTCCGGTGGCTGACGGATTTCCTCTACACTGGCCCCCGGGCTCTCTTGACACGGATGCGCTCAATTTCCAGTACTAGTGATCTTCGAAGTCTTTTGGGAAACGAACCTGGAAGTGGGAGAAATCCCTATTCCAGTGAGGGCAGCACTTCAGGTATTGATATATGCAGTCAGTCTGAGATCCAAAGGCCAAATGTTGGAGGTCAAGACCGGAGAACTATTGTTCATACGGCTGCTGGTAAGTTGTCTTTGAACCAGCAACATTCATATATCTTTCTAGTCATAAAACTCAGTTGTTTATCTATCACTTAGACTCGCCAATCCCTCCCTCCTTTGTTGATTCCTCGACCCTTCAGCAAAACCCTCAAGCCTCGAATCTTACTTCAATTCAAAGACAACAGTATCGCAATTCTGCTACCTCCATGAATGTTCTACCGATAGTTGAAATCCGCCAAACTGTGCCTGGATACTTCGCCGAACACGTAGTTATGGCTCCCACTCGAACAGTGTTACTTGAGCCTGTTCTACCCAACATTCCAGAGTTCTCTTTAGAGTATTCTCCTAGAATGGTAAGCTGTTAGGGGAGAATTGCAGGTAGCTATTTTATTTTAGCTCCAAACTATTCTGAGGCTATTAACCCTCACTAGGAAAATGGGATATAGAGAGATTTATTAGTAGAAACTTGTAAATTGAGAACCAGAGCTTGTAATCGAAATCTGACGAGTAATTTAAAGTGGCTCTTTAAGGGCTATTGAAACTACGTATGGAGTTAGGACGAAGTGGTGTTTATATTCCCTAATACAACGAATGATCTTTCTTAGAGTAACAGCAACCAAGAACATTTCCACAATGAGATTTAGGTTGTCCGAATTTGTATTGAACAATTGGAGATGAACAAGAGGGATAGGTAGGAATGTGAAGTAGGAATTGAGCGAGACAGACGAAGCCAATCTAAATTGTTATGATTAGGCGAAATGAGTTTTGATACGGCAGTTGATCGATTTTGCATCCCTTGTTCGTTGATAATTATGACAGAGTTATGAAGTAGTTGGGGGTCAACACAAAAGCTGTTATAGGAAGTTGTGCTCTTTTGTTGCGTCGTGTATATCCATAATAGGTCCAGGGAAAGGGGTACAGACATAATCGACCATTGGTAACAGTTCTGGATGTGGTGGTTTGGTAAAAATAAGGATTCGTATTCAAGACTTGTACGAACTGTTAATCACTGCAATTTGCACTTTTTAAATTACTTGTGAATTGAACACTTTCGTTTAAAACACTTTTAGTGAGTCGAATATCACCAACAGGATTTTATGACAGATTGTTTGCTTTTTAGGTAAGTCGAGTGCGTGATATTCTATTCAATTCGCGTGCGAATGTCAACTGTGTTCACGCGGTGCTGCATCATGCATCTCTTCTGCCTTTGGATCGTTACAAGGCCCACTTATGTCTCATTCTCGTCTATCGTACCTGGTTGGATGTAAGTTTCATGTTCATTCTCCTAAATCCTGAACTATGAGGTGAGACAGAGAGTGTATCTAAGCGGTTATGTACTTTTTAAATGCTCTTACATACTTTCTATACCATACGGTTCTTCTTTTACTGGCTGGATTTAATTCTACCACATGATCACGCTATATTTCTCTTTGTCAATTGTGCAGACAAACGTGCTGAAGATTAGCAAAATTACTAACTCTCAAATATACTTGCTTTGATTTTGCATCGAATCAAAATCCTCCTCATCTTGGCATTTGGATACCCCTTATGGTCGGATACCCTTGCAGTAGTTGCCAATTTATATTTAATAAGAAGAAAGGAGTGTGAAATTTGATTGTTTCGAATCTCAAATGCAGAATTTCTTTTGAGATCGTGCCGTTCTTGGTTCCTTTTTATTCTCAAAACCTTTTGCTGTGAGAAATCATTAACTGATTGCAGGTACCAATTCTTAGAATTTTTTGAAAGTTATAGAATAACTCCTTAAAATAGCTGAAGCCATATATAAATCTTGGTCTTAAGACTTAATCCCCCTCCCCTCCAACAGGCTTTTTTCTCTCTCAGTCAATATTTAATTTAAAGCTCTGTTCCAATTGTCATTATTGCATCTTTGGTACAAACTTTTGTACACTTCTTAGTATATCGAGGTGTGCCACTAAAGCCCAGTGGTCTTCTTATCTTTATTTCATTGTTTTTTTCTCAAATTTTTTTTATTACCAGTGCCTGGTGTGTTTATGACTAGGAATTCCTAGTACCCAAGTGGGCGAGGCTCTATTTTAGTTTTTTTTAAAACCTCAACATTTCTCAGTATTGACGATTTTCACTACCACACTAGGGGATTTTCATTTCCTACCCCTTAATGTGCCACCTTTTCAGTTAAAACACGCTCCCAAGACCTGTGGCACCTTTAACTTTTCATCATTGCTATTTAATCCATTTGATGAATAGGGATTCGCTAAGATTTCGCTCCAAGTTATGCATAGGACAAGAAAGAACCATAGCAGCAAAAGTACCTTCAATTAGGTTTAAAGGCTCTTTTCTTTAAAACTTATTTAACTTTGTTTGCGTTAAGGTAGACGATTTTAAGTAAAAATGCCTTGCCTCCTCGCGGTTATCTCCCCTCCCCTTTGGTCGCTTAGACATCTGGCTCATTATCATTTCAATAACTATCAACGCTTATACCCTGGCCCTGCAGCTTCATAAATCGAAATGCCTTATTTACCGTCACTAAGCTCTGATGAAGTAACTACGAATTGGAACCAGCATGCTTTAGATCAGGATGTTTTGCTGTTTGCTCTTCTGCATTCCTCCACTTCAATAGCCTGTCGAGTAGAAAGAGGCAGAGCGTGATCCCGTACGTGTAGTGAATGAGACTAGAGACATTTATCGTATCGCTAGGTGGTTTAAAATTGTGTGGATGAAGGGCACTTTGGAAGTATGCAAGGGAAGTGGTGAATTTCCAACCGTAATTCCTGTGGCTTGATAACGAAGACGAATTGGTATGTAATTAGTTTAAACCCTTAACAAAAGACATAACAAGGTCATTTTAAGATCATCGGATGGCTAATTACTAATTACCATTGACTCCATTGTACATTGCAAGTATTAGCTCAAAATACGAACAGTGTTCTCGAAACCAGCATTGTTACCCTTTCATAGAGCACCTTATTTACTTAATGGAAGGAGACAACGGCTACTGCTTGTGTTGTCTTGGCAACTCGTGTATTCTTTGTGTGTACGCGCACATGTGACCCTCTGGGCATGTACTCTAAAGCACCCACTCAAGTGAAGTTATGTTTTACTTTTGAAGTAAAGTACCCCTACCTTTTTCTTCCTCGCAGTTATTTGTCTCTTGATGTCGATTTTCCATTTCTCACTTGATTTGACTTGTATGTTCCTCTCTTTTAGGAAAAACCAGTGTTTATGAAGGGCTCGTCTGAGAAACGCACTTCTACGAAGGTAAGCTCCCCCTCCATCCCTCTTACTTCATATCGATGTCAGTAATTTGCCATCTCTAATTTCAGCGTCAAAATTTACTTTACTTATTATGTAATAAGTTTTGAAATGATCTTGTGATGGCTTGATAAGGTAAAGTGCACTTGTAGGAGGTGAAGAATAGTATAATTTGAGTTTAGAGTTTCTGGCATTGAGTTCTCGAAAACCTAGGCGGCTCTGCTTAGCCAAAAGTCCTTGAAGGTTTCATCCACCTGATCCTGATTGAAAGGAGTTATAAGTAAATCTTGGCATGATCAACCACAGAATTACTAAATGTTGACCCACAGTATACCAGACTTCTTGTAGTAATGCGGACAGTTCATCTCTCCGAAAATCAAATATAGAATAAGTTTGTTGCGTGATTCTTCAAATTTCCCCTCATTCAGGCGCTTTTACACGATTGACGTTTGATGCTTTTTACATTGGCATCCGCAACAAGTTCTGGGAAATATGCATATTTTGCACTTTTCGAACCTACCACATTACACAATTGAGTTCATTCCTATCGTTTTTAATTCAAATACTGTTGTTATGTGGCTTTTTGTGGCTCCAAATATTTTAGAGCACGCATAGTAACCATAACTGTCAACATGTCCCTTAAACTTAGCCGTTATAATATTATAGAGATCTATATCTCTTTTATCCGTTAATTAGCTATTACAAGGCTTAAAAACGTTCACCTTGAACCATTTTCTGAATCAACGGCAGGGTATTTTCAATCAATTATTGAAATTTCGAAGTTTATCCCATGGGTTTGATTCGCTTAATAATTACATTAATCGCCTTTTTTATATACGGAGTTACCTGTTTCTTCACCGTTTCTTAAAAGGCCATAAGTGCCCGGGAAAATCCGTTTGAAAATTTTGTGCTATCAATAAGTGACTTTTTAACTTGAGATATGTTGAATTGCGGTAAAAATTTGAAGCTTCATCAATCATTTTCTTATTTAACGCCGTTGTTTTTTAAATGCATTCAATCATCTAGCTTCCGTGATTATTTGTACTTCATCACTAACAGGTTCAAAGGAAGACAGCGAATGTGACGGATTTTTGTTGTGATAGCGTTAAGTAAGCAGTAACGATAAGGGGATACATAAACAACTTCATTCAGTTGCGAATTGACCTAACATCGTTGCTAATAGATATATGTCGAAAGTAGTTACTTTATTTGGGGTATGGTATTTACTTCTTGTTATTTTAACCATTGATCCTTCAGTATTTAATTTAAAGATGGAGTCCTTTTTTTCTCTTTATGCCCCCTAGCGATAGTCAAGTTTTCTACTTAAACAGTGATTTACACCAAAGCATTTCAGCAGTTCCCATAATTATGCTTTCTGTGTCTTTACTGAAGGGTGTTCATGGTCAAAACGTTGGCAATAGTTCCAATTTGAAGGATATGCGTCGTCGACGAGATCTGGATCTTACGTCAGTTCTTCCAAATCGAAGTCTGCCAAAACCCAACGACAAAACTACTACATCAAGTCCTCCAAAACACTCCGAAGTCGGTGGATGCGCTCAGAGAACGTTTCAAGTAAGCGTTGCTACCTGTTATTCATGGGATAAGGATAGAAGGTAGAGAGCGACCGTGTAATAGTTTATTCATGTCAGAGTATCGATAGGCACTTTCAATTTTTTTAACTGGATGTTTGGATGATAGAATTTTGGGTGATCTCACGTTCTCAGTAGATTGACCAGTAGATTAAACTCATTTGTGCCTTCTAGTAGCTGAGAACAGCTGGTTATAGTCATGTAGAGTTAATATTCTTAATCTCATATTTTTGTATTCGTTGTTAGTTAAGTTTTTTGCGCCGGTCCCTATTTCATAGTAGTCAATGTTGGCTGTATTATATTTCATATCATCTACATTCTGTTTCTGTTACATAATTTATTTCATTAATAAATTGATTAGCAATCCGCTAGATGAAATAACTATTGGCTTGCAATACTAAAAGACGACTTTAATCAGCGTAATTGGTCTAAGTCAGGGAGAGAGAGAGCGGGTTTCAGACGCCTCTTTAACGTTTTTCGTTGAGTAATACGGTTTAAAAAATGTATATTTATATTTATACATCTGAGGTTAATGGATATCTTTCTCTTAAAGATAGCATGGAGAAACCCAGAGCTAGGTTCAGTGTTTTATACGAGGATTTTGTAATCTTTTTATGGCAATACGGGTTAATGAACGAGAGTCAAAAGTAAATCGGCTTTCTTAGAGGCGAAATCGTCGGGTTCTGGTGCTGTTAACCTAGTTAATAGTGGATTAGTAAAGGTGCCGTTCTCATATTAGATGGTACAAAGGATCATCACTACGTCTTATAGTCTGACCTCAGTGTCAAAATTTTTTCCCAATCCGTAGATTGAAATGGACCTTAACGCTGGTAGTTAATGTGTAGGAACATTAGGTATGGTAATCAGTGTGTCTTTGAATGCTGCCGGCATTTTATCACACCTACAAAAATTCGATTGAGTCAGTTTCTTACTCATCGATTAGCTGGTTTCTGCTCGGCTTGAGCTACTTGCATCGATATAATGCATGTATTAGCAATACCTCTCTTTGGCTTATGACTCAGCTTAACTTTGGCTGTTGGAAAAGTCAGCAAGATTGTACTTAGATTGCTAACACGTGACTGTGTGCTGAGCCAATTCTTACTTTTTTAGCGGTGTTGTATGCCTTAGGAAAAAGTCTTTCCGTGGGTGTTGTTTATACCTATGATGATTTAAAACGCCGAAAGCCGTCCAAATTTTGCTGGCTGCCTATTTAGACATCCACGTAATGGGAGCAAATGCAAATTTGTGCCCTCACTATAGAACATCCACCTTTCCCTATTGTCGTATCTTAATGAGAATTGAGATAGTTTTGTTTTACCCATAACGATTATTGCCCTAGTTCAGACCCAAAGTTGTAGAATGAAGATGATACTAATGGTGAGTGGTATAACAACAATTAAGGAGTCCAAATGTCTTGTTTCTTTTTGTAACAATTTTGGTTATATGCATCTCGAGAATGAAATTGACTGGCGTTAGTTCTGAACACAGATAAATTCTCACGGAAATGCCTTAAATCCGATTGTTATTAGTCAATACATTGAGCATTCTCTGTATTATCATGCTTTGATCTATTTTTATGAATCAGTTACCGATTTGGTCATTGGCATACTCGCAGAATTAATGGACCAAATTGTGTTCCGTTCTATTACCCCTTTGCCCATTGAATTTGGCAATGTATTTTGGTCCCAGGTAGACTTCGATTTTCCTCTATCAGTACTTTTGGTTAGGGCCTAGTTCTTGACTCATTTCCCTTAATATAATCAGAGGCCCGAATTTACAACAAAGCAGTCCTAATTTCGTTTGATTGCTGACGAGCTAGGTGCATTTGGATTTGGATAAGTTTGTAAGAATAATAAAATGCTATAAATTGGGAGGTTTTATTGAAATCATTGCTGTTTTCCTTTACTCGTATGAAAAAGGAATTTCTGAACTTGTTTACGCAATTATGCCCTTATTTCATCATGTTTTTCAGCTGATTAGCTAACCTCCTCAGCTGTTTCTCTCTGCGCTTTTTTGAATGTTTCATCATTAATAATTGCAGTCAGTAAAGGCAAGAATTGACTGTTCTTATTGTTATTATTATTATTGACATTTTGAAAGGCTCGTTTTCATTGGGATTCGCTTAAGTAATGAAGTTAATCTGTTGGAGGGATTTGACTGATGAATGGAAGGAAAGGAATAAAACGTTCTACCAGGTAGCGAGCTTTATGCTTGGTGGTACCTCTTTGTAATAAAGAACTTTATGACTTGAGATTTTTCGAAAAAAAAACCATTCCATTCAGCCGAAATGAGCTTTAAGGAAAATTGGTTGGAATTCGCGCTAGGTTTCATTTTTATTGCTGGAGCGTAGGGTTGTATTGGTTTGCATGCTTGTAAGCAACCATACACCCACAATCGATCAGGTGATGTCATTTTTCCTATCGCAAGAGTTGGTGAGATATAAGCTAAACCTGCATATTGTGCCAATTAACTCAACTCGCAGATCGCTCGTTTTCCTTCTTATGCTCTTCTGCTATTGGCATTAAGCCCTAAATCATCATTGAATTAATTCTCCACTTTCTCATTGAAATGGCTGCCTTGTAGTTTAACATAAATTGCTACTTGCGCTTTTCTTGTCAATAAATTAGAATCGTTCCGCCTAAATTTACGAGTTTTAGTTTATTTTTCGGCGCGCACTTGATACTGCCATTTCGTTTATTTATGACGAAAATTTTGGTTAATTTTTTTAGCAGAAAGCATAACAAATGCTAACAGGCAAGGGGATTAAAAATGTCTTAATTCAATTGTCTTTTGGAGTCGATTTATTCAAAATAGGCCAAATGAGTATTTGAAGTGCCAAATGTCTAAATATCTAATTGGTCCTGTGGGTGATGTTAAATGCCAATCCATGGCGTTCGGTACTTGCCAAGTCCTTTCTCTTTTATACACTGTGGAAATTTTCACTGAATAATTAGACAAAATTTTGTTTATATATTTGCTAATATCGATTTGTAATAGTGCGAGTTGAAGGTCTAAAGTTAACTTTTTTCCTCTACTTATATTTGCATGACGATAAGCTTTTTGCTTCTAATATGCACAGATAGGTAAAACTATGCCCTCGTTGCTGAATGCCTCCCTGAAGATTCTCAAACTGCATGAAAGGCGACTGGATGTGTTCAAAAATATTTATTCACTATCCATTAGTGTGTTCATGGTCTGTGAGACATGCAGGCTACTTTTACTTCTAATTAAGATAGATTTAAGGACCCAGAATCATCTTAATTTTGGATTTAAGTGGGCATGGTCCGAGACCCTCTAAATATGTTAATTTTTTCCAGACAATGTTCACAAATCTCGCACACATCTTTCTTCGCACCTGTCCGCCAGTCAAAGAAGAGGATCTGGAGTTGACGGACAGGATGCAAATGGTGATGGTAAACTTTGTGGGTCAACAGATCAATTTATGTACCCAAATCTTGAGCACCATAATTCAGCCGCTCACCCAGCTAAATGAGCTGAATACCGAAAGCTGGTAAGTCATTCACATCGTGCATATTTCCCCTATATTTCTATTTTCGTGAGACAATAGTGCATTTTTTGCTACCTTGATTTGAAAAAGTTACCTATTTTCTATTGTATGTTTAGCTTCTTTCATACTATTTACTTTTAGGGAGAAATTGCTCTTCACTCTCATGCATATCATCTCTGAGGTGATGTCCAAAATCTACCAAACGGACAACTTTGATTCCCATTGGGTGTCGAATGACAAATTGCTCGGCAAAATGTTCCAGGTGAGTGTCGGCTCTGCTTGATCCTACCATTTTTTATCAGATAGGACCGAATATACTTATGCGAGATTAAGTTGTGCGCTGTTAGACATGATTGGGTGCAAGACTTATTTGGTTAAAAGGGAAGTTAAGTTATTAACTCTCATGATAGTAAGTGGGTTCTTACTTTGACTAGATTACTTTGGTTAAAGCATTCAAACAGAACACTTTCTCATTTCCTAAAGTACCAAACCGAATCTCATGGGTTTTGGCAAGCGAATAATGAAACCTAATGTTTCCACTACTACTACTCCACAAACACAATACTTCAATTTGTAAAGGAAAGACAGTGGTTTGAAGCCTTATATCGAAGTGTTATCGCCGATTCTGATCTTTATCACAATACCAGTCTACTTTTTTAGAGCTTTTGAGGTATTCAGTTTTCAGTATTGGCTGATACAGAGACGTATAAACTTGGCAAATACCTGACTACAGCAAAAATGTCAGTAGTACTTCCTAATCTGAACGAACCAATGAGTTAGTGAAAATACTCGACTATGTAGATCAAATTCTCCTGTGCTTTTACTTCACATTTGTTTATCGTGGGAACCGCAAACCTTCAATATAGTTACTGCACGGACTGTTTTAAGTCAACAGTTTCAAATAAACTTTGTTCCGTCAACGAAGCGGGACGTGATAGTGTTTTGTTAGCGGTGAAATACCACTTCAATTTATATTTTTCTATATAGCCTATTGATGCACTGTAGTTCTATTGATTGCATTTTGACAACCTCTTCCGTTTCGTAGACTCTCAACACTTCCTGTATTTATGCAACCCTGGCCACGCCTATTTCTTCAACTACCTGGGACAAATGCTTGAGTGTCTACTCTCGTCTACCCGATTGTCCTGCACTTTTTAAAGAGTGGAAGGTACTACTGTTATTTGACAAGTAGTTTATGCTCGATTTTTGTAACAAATGATTCTGAATTCTATTTTTTTTTCACCCAACTGTAGAAAACTATGGATCTTCTCACCCTGCAGTTGGGCAAAATTGCCTTTGGTGTGGACCTCAGTGATCTTTCTGATGAATCGAAAACTAATAGAGGAAGACGTGGGTTGGGTTTATTAACCTTTCTTTGATTTGCGAAATGTGGAGTCTACTAATTAACCTGGGTTTATTCATTTAATCGTGCAGTCATAACTGAAATGTAAAGGATCCTAAAAATTTTGAAATTTGTGGGATGTCTTTTTTGTAATATTTATTTATTTCGAATGGCAGGCATTTGATAGTTATCATTAGCTCTTACCTGACTTTAGATTTCACAGAGGGGAGAAACATCAAAGTTCAAGAGGGTGGACCGATGAGTGATTTGCAGATATAAAAGAGACAGGCACTATGATAGAGAGTATAGGGTAAGGTGAATATTGTTGAAGTTGTCGACTATGGCATACAGTGAGGTCATGGTAGTTTGAAGTCAGAAGTCAACTGCCGGTTTATAGACTTTTTGCCGTATGAGTATACGTTACCCAGGGTGCACCACGTGGAGGTAAGTCTATCGCACACTCCCTTTTTAGTAATATAAAGATATGGGTCATGCAATATGACTGCAGTAAAGAAATGACAAAAGTCTTTAATTCCACCAATTTAATTTCTACTTGAAAAGTGGGGTTGCTTATTTAGATTGATATAGATTATAGATAATTGATTACCCAGTTAACTTATCTTACAGAAAGGTGAAATTCTGTTCATAAACATGAACGTAGAATCTAACAATAGTATAAAGTGGATCTTTGAAAATCAGATCTATGAACTCTATTTCTGTATATTGTTACTATTCAATGAACAGATTCCCAGCATTCGTGTTTTGTTTCGATCAAGCACATTCTGATTCCTACATCTCCTCTTTATGATTTCGTGTACGTTGTATTGGGCTGCACGGTTATCTCTTCAAGCAGAGTTTAAAGCTTGCAAACCTCATACTCTGTTGTCGATGCACTTGTTGAGAATAAGTTTCTCTTTTTGACTTTGTATCTGCTATCTCGCATTCTGAATCGTAAGAACAAGTTTCTTCTCTTCTTACTCCGAAATAAGAGATTGCTCGTGAAATCCGATGGTTTGCTGTGATTTTGCTCTCGCAAATGGCTCTGCTCCCATTTTTCCTCCACTGAAGTAGCAGTAGCACCGCAATGAAAAATTTTGAATAGTTCCTTTTCATTCAATAATGTGTGTGTGTGTGTGGGGGGGGGGGCAAAGAGAATTGGCGAAAGGCCAAATATCAGCTATTAACGTGAGAGGTGTACACCGAATTTAACTGCGCTTAAACGCGCCACGCTTCTTTTTGGACCTGTATGATTACATTTGAAGAATCTATCACATTGCTTGATTGAGATTTTCGTTGTACAGAATTTTGTCGATTTCTCTATGAATCTCGTTGAATTTGCTCTTTTCAACTTTATTCTATTAGTTATTACTTAGAGTTTATATTCCTTCCTACGCCATGCAGTTATGATCGGTATTTTTAAATTTTATTGGGGCTATGACAACATTATCGGTGTGCTCTTAGTTATGAAACTGGCCTTTGCCATATTTTAGTCCCTTTTTAGATAGAACGACATTTTCTGGCATTTTTTTGCTATTTTCGGATATTCGCTTACTTCATTTAGAATTTAATATCCATGTTCTCAAAAGTTTTATGTTGAAAAATTTGCAATACTCTTAATGCATCGGGATTGTTGATGTAATTCTAACGAATGAACGAATGGTTGGCAGTTGCTTCTAGACCTTCAATATGTTTGTTTGGTAAAAATAGTTAATAAGAATTTTAACTACTCTGTCAGCCTACCAAATATATAATCTTAATAGTGATTGCCTCTCCTATATATCTGCAGACCTCTTAGGCGTGTTAATATTGATCACTTTCTCTTTATCGCGTGACTTGCTTTCTCTATGGCTCACTTATTTTCTCTTGGCTACTTGGCTTCTATAGTTTTTTTTATTGCTTCATTGAATTTGAAATTGAGAAAATAGTAAATTTGAGGCTATTTTCTTTAACGAACTATGATTTTAAATATTTTAGAAACGTCCTTGGAATGACTTTTTTATGTGCTTAGTTATTGATTTCAAATATGCCAGCAATACCGCTGGAGTAATATATTTTTCTGGATCCGGTGAAATGAATAGAAGACAAAAGAGCCTTTAGCCCAGCGTCGGATTTATTAAGAAATGAACCATGTTATACGGATTTAAATGCTCTTAGATTGATTTGGCGCCAAAGTTAGCCCATTTCTAAGTTCAATTCCCATAGAAGGTCGTGTAAACCCAGTGGTTAATACATTGATTTTCTCCAGTTTCATGCGTTCCACTTCATTGCATTACTTAAATGAAATTATCCTGTTCCATTTCATCTACTATTGATTCATGTGTCCATCACACGAACATTTTAGTAACTTATACTTTTAAATTCCAGGCAAAGCGGGAATGGCTTCTCAACCCTGTGGTGCATCTCGTCTGGCCACTCTTAGAGAAAGGCCTTGCTCAGGTGACAGTGAGTTCCTATAACCTATCTATTTCTTTTCCACATTTTGTTTGTTTCTCATATTTCTCATACCCACTCAGACAGGGCTATGGTTGGTCTCACTACTAGTCTACATTTGCGAATTCCCGACAAACCACGAGTGAGTGCTCTCGAGTCTCCGGGTTTCAATGAATCGAATTCAGGAATGGAATTCGGTCTCGCCCTGGGTTCAGATGAAGCTGATGGGGTCAGTTCTGATGGTGGAGCTGAATGTTTGAGTGCTACTGATGGCGTGGAAGTTCGTGACTCCTTCGATTGTGGCGGCAGTGATGTCGACTTCGATGTAGGTCACTTTCTGTATTGATAATTTTAATTATCTGTGATTAATGTACTAAGAGAAGATTGACCGCGGTTATAGGTGTAATTGTGGTTTCTGTCTTTCCTTCTTGATGAATTACTTTAAGTTAAGAATGTAGTGGTGTTTTAACCTTTATTACTAATATTGACCTGCTGTATGGATTCAGGCTCACAAATAGTTCTTCGGAAAGGAGTTAAATACTTCTCACTTTATTCTAGACGACGAGATGAAAGCATGGCAACATGTGCTAATTAACACGACTTTATTTACCCAAACAAGCGAAGGTGGATGATGGTCTATCTCGAATCCACGACTGTTGTACGTATAAGATGTGCGGTAATAGTGCTTTCCTAGAATAAAATAAAGTCGAGCAAAAGTTGTGGTTACTCTATCTTGGAACAGGCAACAAAATCACATATTATCTGTTATAGTTGCTAATGTTTTCATTTGTGTGCATTTCTTACTTAGCTTAGGTTGGAGAATATATGGATTTTCTTATGAGCCTGCAACATGGATCTTTTTTAAAATAATTTGAAGATAGGTCGAAATTCACCTAATGCCACAATTGGGGATTGCATTCCGATATATTGTAGCTTAACTGGCCTTGTCTTGCCGAAATTTTTATGGGAATGCTAGTTAACATCTCTCTTCAATTTCGTGGAGACGTAATAATGCATACATCTGAAAAATCAATGATTTAGGAGATATTATTGAATCACCTATAGCATCGCAGTGTGTCTTATTCGCTACTTTGTTTCATATGTACTAATTATTGAAATACTACCTACTATTATGTTTTATATAACAGACTCATCACTCTTAACTCTTTTATCGTGTAGATTCAGAAAAAAGAGTCCCTCTTAATCGATAGTCAGAGAACTGGTGGTACAGCCAAAGAGGAGGATGAAGGAGTGGCCCTTCCCTCCTCTCTCGGATCGAACAACGAAAGCGCCAAGTTGATAAATCATCACTTTTTGTTTACACCATCGGAGATTCTTGCTTCCGGCTACGTCTCTGAGTGTGATAATGGTCCTCCAACTCCCTTTTCAACTAACGGGGCTGATAATGAACCTCCTTTGGGGAGGCACAAAAAGGTATGTTTTCCCTATCGCTGCTCAATTTCCTTTTTTATTGACTGGGTATATGCCGTGCTATTCTCCGGCAAATTCTTTCATTTGGGAACTCCTCCGTTCTTATATATGTAGCTCTCGCGGCTTCACCGACAGCACAAGCAAAATCATAAGATCATATTGAGGAGTGATCGTGGGCGCAAAGCTATGGGTTTCCGTACTAGGTACACTCAAAGTGACGATTTCTCTACGTCAGATTGTTATGAGTCCTCATTTTCAGCGGTAGAGGTAATCTTCCACGCTCCTCTTCCTTTTGTCATTGTCATCTTCACACCAACTCCTACACTTACTAATACCATAACTGCAGCGAGTGATTTTTATAATTTTCAATATCATTCGGTTCCTTGATCTTTGAGTACCTCATATCCTGACGCACACAATCTGCACATCTTGTTTTTTGCATAACGTGTTGAATGCTTTACCATTTATTCCTTTATGCATATTTTTTTCTTTTTTGTTGTTTGTAGGTTCCTCAAATGAATCGGCTTACAGGTTCGTTTTGGAAAATGTATCCGGTGTTTTTAACTCTTCCATTGACTCAAGATTCCCTCTTTTTATCACAGAAAATGTAGCCTCAAATCCGCCGTTGAATAAACTGTCGGGTGGTGAGGGTAAGTGATTTCATTGCAATTCGTGCATGTTAGAATATGGGGCAAGACTGCCGGTTGGAACAAGTTAGTCTCCTACAATTCACAGTAGAAGTTAGAAAAGTGTCGATGCAATTTTCCTCAAGAAAGCCAAATCACCATGGGGCTACAGAGAATTTATGGAAACAGGATTTAGTGAAAAGAATCTAAAAGATTTGTCGGTCAAAGTAAGGAATTCAGAATATATGCTCGAAAAAGAAGATCAACATGATCGAACAGAAACTAAAATTACTATCTCGTTGGTCGAATAAAATACACTCATGAACCTGAGTCTACGCCTACACTTGGACTGCATATTTTCTAGTTGCTGTCTAATTTGTGTAAATCTGGGTATAAAGGAATTACAATTTATAATGTCGCACTATTCTATCTGGATTAATTGTTTCAAATGACGTTTTGTACCTGACCATAGTTTGAAGATTACTGTTTTTCCTCGTGATTGAAACTTCATCTAAACCAGATTTCTTATAGTTTGTGATTGCCAAGCACCCTTGATTGAAACTTCTACAGTTTTCAAGTGTTTACTAAGTTCAAGTTATCGTTAACGTCCCCTTTGTGGCTACCGAGTAACGGGCGGCTTGTAGCAGTGGGGTTTGCATTGGAATACTAGAAGCATGAATGCGAAAATAAGTGAAATTGTAAAATCTACTTTGTTAACTTAGATCAGGCATAATATGCTGATTTCATGTCATTCAGATTTTTCTTGTAGTTCCTATGGTGTCTGACAGTACATTAACAAGAACGACTAATCGAGAGTGTAAGTCGCACTTTTTAGTAGAAGTAATTCTTTTTACTTACTTAATAGCACATCTTTCGATTTACAGTTAGTTCACAATCTTCCACGCTAACCAAGCCCCTGCAAGATTATTCTCGAGGAAACAGTGTTCTTGCAGGCGGTAAAGAGCTTGGTTGGAATATCGATTCGACAGTCGTCTGTTGGCGACGCTTCCTCGGTCTGCTAGGTGATTTTAGCCAACTCTCAAATCCCATTGCTATGGCCGAGGTATTCAGCTATCTAGACTCACTTACCAATTCCCTTCTTGCCATTGATGCGTATCAAGCTCTTGTGGTGACAAAAAATGGAGCTGTCAAACCGCCCTCTAACCAGCCACCCCTGGATTACCTCGTTCCCGTCTATTTGAAGGTGCTCCACTCGCCGAATGAATATGTAGAAGCAAAGAAAGTTGTAATAAGTATATTGAAGAAGACCCTTATTACACATCGGGATGTTGAACCAAGTGGAGAAATGCTCGCCCAGTTTTATCGCATCTTGCATATTCTACTTACTGACAAATCCTATGTAAGTCCCTCTGGTGTTAAAATAGTGCTCTAGTTGTCCCATGATGGTGGTTAGTAGATCTTTAATTTTGCCAGAACTTTGCAAGTGAGGTGATTCGATCCGACTGTGGACGCCTGTTCAGCTACTCGTTGCCTGGAAGCAATCTGCTTGTTCTGGACTTCATTCAAGCTGCTGACGAGATACTTTCCTCATCTGCAATTCAGAATGAGGTGCCAAATTTCCTAGCTCTTTAGTCTTCTTGAATATATGATAAATGAAATTTTTTCTAATTAGTTTGTTGCTATATCCTCTAGGCTTTACGCACGCAGGCAATGTCCGTTATTGTATCTCTACTGCCATTCCAAAACCACTTTGGGTCGTTTGAAGCTCTCGATCCGGCCACACGGGATTTGAAAGTCAAGAATACGGACGATATCGTTGTAGGTTCTTGATTCCTACTTAATTTATTTTTGAATTACTCTTGGCTTTATGAGCTTTCCAAAGTTATAAATGAAACATCACTGGGGATGTTTTGTAGACCAGTTCTGCATTTTCAAGCAATAACTCAATTCACTTGTATGGTCAGATGATTTTATATACCCCCCGAAAACCATCCCAATTTATATATACATGTATGAGTATAAAATTGAATATAAAATGAAGTATTGAATCTCGCATTCTGAATTAACCGGAATCTAATTCTTTTTTGTGGGCGTCGGTGTTCGATCCTTTTGCATTGATTTCGTCATATGTGAAGTGGTGACAAATTGCTTTCTCAAGGCTTAATTGTATATTTTGCCAAAATTTGCTGTTTCGTGTTATTTATCGTGTAGACCATTAGCTAATGTTTCCCCACGCGCTTCCCCTTTGAAGTCATACGTAAATATAAATATTGGTGGAAAATATTTATAAAATGCATTAGATATTGGATAAGATGAGAATTTGATATCAATATTTATCTATATCTGAACATGTTTTCAAGTGTTCTTAGTTATTGTAATATTTGTTATAGTATTGGGTTGGCAACTAAGTCATTGCCGTTTTTGTTGACGGATTCACTCTATACTTTCTTTTGTCTTGTTAACGTGGCCAGAGCATCTAACCTATATTTTTTTTACTGTATGGGCTTCTAGGTTAATAAGTAGAAAATTTTTTTTGTTTAGTTCTTTAGTTTTGTTTTTATCCCAATTTAAAAATGAAAGAACAGGACGTGCACTTCCGACACATTTTATTGTATTACTTCCGAAAAGGCAAGAACGCATCGCAACCACAAAAGAAGTTATGTGCCGTATATGGGGATGAAGCCTTAAAAGAAAGGCAG
>UZAE01000365.1:0-25153 GCA_900617975.1 Rodentolepis nana | reverse complement strand
GACATTAAGTCTGATCTAATGTTGCTACTTGGCTTGTACTGGGTACTAAATTGTGACAGTCAACAACTAACAAATCGTGCACGACTAAAGCATAATAACTTCGAGTGGTGAGAAAGTGCACCAATAGAAAAACAATAACATTTAGAAAGGGGTTTCAAAATAAATTAGCTTACTTGAGAATATATATGCAATTGCGCAAACTATTTTACACAATAACATAATATTGGCGATTAAATAGCATTGAATGATGTTTGTCAAATTTACATAAACTAATGAAATTAAGTGTGAAATAAAATTAATCATGAAAAATGGAATCAGAAATTCAGTTGAAGGGCTATTTCCAATTCAATAACAGCTAGTTTGTTCAATTTTTTTTCAAAAGATGTGATTATTTCGAAAAAATCATAAAATACAGATATATATTCATAGACTCATTGCAGTGAAATATAGAATTAATTAAATAGAATTTACTTATAATCGGAAATATCATTGATCACAAAATATTTATTTATTTATATCAAATGACAGGCGTTTTGATACTTATCATTAGCCCTTTGGTTGACTTCAGGCTTTACAGATGGGAAGGAACATCAAAGTGGCAAAAAGTCAAGATGGGGAGGGGGACAGAAGAGTGTTTCAAAGATGTAAAAGAGACACACAAAGTTGGAAAAAAAATTGTGAGGTGAGTACGGTTGAAGTAGTCGAAATTGACATACAGTGGGGTGATGGTAGTTTGGAGTCTGAAGTCAACTGCCGGTTAATAGACTTTTTTGCCGTATGAGTATACATTGCCCAGGGTGCACCACGTGGAGGTAAGTCTATCGCACACCCCTGATCACAAAATATAATATGGTGTGAATCAGGCCGAAATTGGTCTTTTATCATGCAGACTCACTGCAGCTTTTTGCACTCACTTGTTTATACTTATTATTTAAAACAAGTTTTTTTTCCACACGAGCAACACTTTCTTGCGATCGCGTATTAAAGTCATTTTCCAAATGAATATTATTTAAATCAAATAAAGTCTAGGTAGTTCAATGTTCCCAAAAAAGATTTGACTGCTTTGAAAACTATATGTATGAATTTATATTCACTACAGTAAACTAATAAATAAATGGAATATTATTTATTTGTAGTTCTTAAATGAAATGGCCAGAGTGCCATAAAATTTGTCTTTTATCTTGTAAACTCACCACGACTTGTTGTTGTTACCTGTTTTTATTCTAAAAAAATGTTCAAATTATGATCAATAAATAACGTGTTCTCAGTGGATTCATATAATTTTTAAACAATCGGCATTTATAAATTTTTGATTTTTTGGAGAAAATTACTAATTCATACATTTCAAAATATGTTCCCCAAATTTTTGTCAATAAAATTAATTGTTGGAAAGATTAATTTTATAACATTCTAAAAATGGCATTGAGTAATGAAAATAATATTTCCCCTTTATTTTATTTCATGAAATATATGGAATATAAGCTTATGTAGAATTAAAATAGCAAATTGTCTTTAATTTTTATAGCAGTAATATTGCACCAAACAAAAGAGAACCAACTTTCGCATTCCAATATATCGGGTGACACAACTAAAGAGAACACATAATTTTGAGAATGACAAACCAATATTTACATGCACGTTTATTCACAAAATGACCTACCGCCTTTTCCCAATGGACATTAACTTCTAAAAATGTGCCTGAGGTGCGCAGAACAAAAGGTGTGCTAAATGCATTTCCATCTCGAAAATATTCGGGTTTAGTATCCATCCGATCCTTTTCTACGTCTTCGGTACAAGTACAAAGCAGGTCTTCGTTTTTCAACAATTCCGCCTTATACGGAAGAAAGTATTTAGTTAATTGAACAAAGTTAAAATGAATTATTTCTGGCATGATTTAGTCAATCAGTTGAAATGTTCAAGAAATGTCAGTAAGAATGCTATGGAATTCAACACTTGTAATTGACAAACCAAAATTTAATTAAAACGTTATCTATTTTATAAGTCTATTAACTAAATTGCGATCAAGTTTATTGATTTCACTTCTTTCCTGATTTTATTTAATAAAAGAAAAATTTTAAACAATATGGCAATTCAAGGTAATGAAATTGGTTCCATTAAATGGGAAATTCGTAGCTTTCCCACCCTTTAATGGAAAAGTTAATTTTAACAAAACTATTTCTTTCCTCTAACCTAATAAGTGGAAACGATACTTGAGGTATAATTTTTACTATCAATGACAGAAAAAATAAAAGTCACTATTATTCTCAATAAAAAGTAAACTGTCCCATTACAATTTCGAATGCCTAACCTGGTTCAACAGATTTGAATTGACATTGTAGCGGATTGCTACTTCATTAAAGCCTGACTGAGTCAGAAATCTCTATGGCAGATCCTCCTACATCTAGCTAGACTCCCAGAACCAGCTAAGCTATAGCCCAGGTATAAAGGAAACAGACATGTAGCAAGGAGCACGTTTATTCAGGACGTATATTGCGGTTCAAGTGTGTACACGCAGGGAGCTACTCATGATCAGGATGAGGGATTAGATTAAACAGAGGTTGATGATTTGTTACTGTTTGTACGGTCGCCGCACACAGAGTTGTACGCCGCACCTCCCAATCCTGGTGGGAAGACATGCAGGCATACGATGACGCCCACAGCGATAACGTGTCCCACAGCATCTCGGGGCAAAGATGGTAACACAAAGGCGATCGGTTCCAAGGAGAAGCAATTCTTCGATTTCTGTAACCTCATTGATTGTTATATTTAAGTAACCTAAGTGGAAATAGAAGGTTGTAGTGATAAAGGCTCACAGGAATACATTAACATCACTTGTACTGCACGGCGAGTCGAAATATTTCCCTTCTGCATAACAAATTCTATTTCTTATGTCAATACGAAAATCGTCATTTTTCTTAATGACATTGAAAACATGAAAATTGAAATCAATAAAACGTTGATTGCATCACATTTCTTCTTACACCTTTTCTGTCCGAAGCAAATATTAGAGGTTCTGAGATCCCAGACGTTGTTGACACAATTCTTGAACAACTGGGTTGAAACAAATCCAGGGCCTCCACTTCATTAGAAAATATTAACTGCAGTATGATAAAAGCGAAAGAATGGTAATCATTGGCCTATAAATGTGATTTAACATTTGCCACATATTTATAATTCACAGTAGCCAATTAAATAGTATCTGACCTCTTTGGTAAAATGCCAGCATTTATTGTAATCAACATAAGTTTATGATTGGCACAATAATGCAAGACCCACAAGACTGTGATACGTTAACAGTCGCAACCAACAGAATGATTTGAAATATTTCTAAAGTTCTTTTTCAATTTCCAACTCAAAAATACTAGATTATATAGTCTTGTTGATATTTCCCCAGTATATTTTAAACATAAAGATACATTGACTATTCATCCACATTTTGGCAAAGTAGATGCAAAAAATGTTTAAGAATTCGCATTTTTCATTCTGAAATCACTTTAGAAAAATGTGCTACTTCAACTCTTCTAGGCAATTTCATATGCCAGACCAATAACCTTATTTGAATAAATAAACATTGAAAACTAGAGTTAGTGACAATTTGGATTTAATCACAATACCAACAGACATTTTCAGATCTTGTTCTACAAGCGAAGACTCAAGTAGGTAACTGTTAAACAATAATAATGATTGGTTTTATGAATAAAACGGTTTGTTATTGAACAAAATTATTTCTCAGGACTTGAAAAATCGAAATATACTGGAAAATACCGAATTTAGCAAAAGTTTTCACTTCACCTGTCATCTTGTTTGTCAATGGGTCAAGAGTTAATGATATATTTTCTGAAACTGAATATCAAGATATATACACATGACAACATTTGTCTTTACTTAACGAAGTCTGCCTTTTAAGGCATAAAACAGATCTTCTTTGAATTGTTCAAGTATATCTTCTTGTCACCAGACCAGATATGATCAAACTCATCTATCAGTTTACTCAGTATAAGAAATGTGTTGGCAAATTAGCATGGAAAGCAAAGAACGAGATCACTTTACTTTCCAGATTTAACTGTTCACCATCACGCAAATTCTTGCTTATTTACTTATCACTACATGAGCCTCCATGTGGTTCACTCTGGGCAACGTTTATTCAAACGACAAAAAGGCGTGGATGCAGCAAAGGATAGGTTCCAGCGTCCATCTAGAACATAAAAGCCAGCCTGGAAAACAGATTTTAGTGTGGGGACGGGGAAGAGAGGGTCTGTTTTAAAGGAATATCAAATGGGTGCAATGGAATGGGATAAGATAGAGGCTTTGATTATTGAGTAGGTAATGTAAGAAAATTCCTACAGGTAGCTCTTTTCGAATTCGATAGATGGTATTGGAGCACATATCCTAAGGGGATAAGTTTTGTTTATGATACTTTTCCAACTTTCAATCGTCATTCTGTGTAGGGATTTTCTATCCTCTATAGAGAGCCTTTTGGGCTGTTCATTTAAATCTGAGGTTAGTCAAGAGTAATAAGACTTATTAGTGATGTGAAATGTCGCATCTCAATAATCGATTTTCGTTTCCAATCTCAATAGCCTGAAGAAATTTTGTCTGCCTTCAATAGCTTTAAAATCTCAGACATAATAGCACTAACTGTCTTTAATCTCTTCACAAGAATACCATCCCACGCTTTACTTCTAACGATAATTCAATTACGCTTCACTCTAAGACTAATTTGCAGCCTTGATAGAAAAATAATAATGTTGAATATTTTCACATCTTAAGAGCGTGAAAGAGTTGATTCTCAATCGGTCCTCACAGGTAAACAGAATGCATCTTCAAATTCTGAATTCATTTTTTCCTAAATCAAGTTCGAATATCTCTATGTTGTAATTCTCAGACAAATTTCTCTCAGATATGCAATTCTAAATAAGAACACAGCAAGAATTTCTGTTCTTGCAACAATTTCTCTCAATTTTGAGCCATCTTTTGCCTGCCTCCCCACTTCACTTTCAGATGGGTTGCGTGCTTAATAAGCAACGTCTCTCCAATTATAGCCTGTATTTGTGTGGATTACTGTTCACCTTGTAGACGGTTTCTACTCTAATTGGCATTCACTTACAAATGGACTGATGCCATCTTCATAGTAGCCAACTTGGAAGCCACGGAATCAAAGTAAATTCATGGAAATGGTCAAAAACTGAGTCTAAAGCAAGCCAAAACAGTGAAGGTTGGAATATTTGTGCGTTCTCAGAAATGTTCGCATTTTCTTTACGGCAAACTTGCCTCAAATTATTTTATGCTACTTAAAAGCATTCAGTAAGAGTAGTCAAAATCGAGAAATGCTACGATATCGTAAATAGCAGCATAAAATCAAGCCTGTTCTCTGTTGGAGTTCTCTTAATCGAGGCATCGCAAATTTATTGGCACACAACAAGGCGTAAATATTCGTGAGTACTGATTTCCAAATCGCTAAGAAAAGTCTAACCGAAATACAATTGAAGGTAGAAAAACTAATAGAAATTGATTTTGGCGTTGTGTTTGTCGAGGGGGGAGCAGCATTCGAAGTCCGAATTGCACGAGATTACTGCCTGTCGAAGCACAACTAGTGTGGGGGAATGTCTTAGTGTGCAAGTCAATTTCGGCTAATAAACAGTGTATGCATGAAATACTGCAGGATCTCTTATTCCCATTCAAGTGTGCTTATCTGGTTTTAGTGGAAGACTTCTCCTTCGTTAACGGGATATTTATATATCGTACATTAACAAGAATGAAGTGACTTTGTTTGAAAAATTCACATTGAAATGTGATTTATCTAAAATTTCGGATATATCTTCATCTCTGGAGTGTTCACAAACATTCCAATGAAGTGTGAATGATTGTTGAAGCATTCGTTTGTATATCATATGCTCTTTTGGCTATCCAAATATTCGATGCACTTTTGCTCACAGTTATTTAGCTGTGGCTTTTATGTCAACAGATCAATCTTCGTTCAGGCTCCTCCATATCGAAATGAAATTTGGCAATATATGCTATTATTCGATCGGGGTATTTTGTAATATCAATGAAATAAGTAATAAAATGACCAAAATAATATAATATTTAATGTATTAACCATGGAATAAAGATCTTAAGGTGTTTTTCAATTTTAAACAATTTTGTGTTGCCAACTGGAGTGTGCCCTATCCTGGTGCGCAACTAGTTACTATGGCATGGCATGACGCCTTTCAAAACCAATTCAATGTTTCCATCAATTTTATGTTTACGTAAGAGAAGTTGGAGGAGAGTCTGAATATGGCCAAATGATTGATACATAATTTTTTCAAGCATTAAGGAGGGCAGTTTGCCAGAGACAGTCAACCTAATTCATTTTCTCAAAGAGTTTTATTTTAAAGCCACGTTTAATTAATATGATCAAACACTACGCGAACTATTTAACTAAATTGTATCAAGTTTTGTATAAAGCACATAGTTCTTGTCTGATGATATCAATTTCGGTTATAAAATGAAATTATAAAAAGCTACTAATGACGTTAATCAAATTGTGTTCCGCTCTCTTCAAAAGCTAACACACATCAAATTGAGATCCAAGAAATTTGTGGTAACACGTGTCAACTGTAGTTCATTTGCTTGAATTTAATTGGTTACGAAAGGGTGCGGGCATATTTTATTGATGCAGTTACTCACCACAGTTTGCCACTTTTTCATTCTAAGCGCAATTTTACACTCTGCTTTCAATTCATTTACCAACGATGCAATTTCCATCTGAGATCCGACAAATCGATCACGACTTCATCTCTAAATATGCCAATGGGTTCAATGTATTGCGACAAGAAATGACACTAATCGATTTGTCAATAATTGTAAGTGCATATTTTCGTTGCAGATGCAACATTTCTCATTCCAGACCAAAGACGGAACTGCTATCCCTGCCCACAAACTTGTGCTTTGTGCACAATTTCCAGGAATAAAGAACAGTATCTTACAAAGCAAACATTCAAATCTCTCAAATTGGAGTCATTTTCCGTATAAGTAGGTCATTTGTCCTGATTCTATTACCAACTCATTAGTGCTGTTACGGCAGTCGTCGACTTTGCCTACACTGGTGAAATAATCATAAATGTTGAAAACGTATTGGGTATATGTCTGATGGTTCACAATCTTGGCTGCAAACAGCTGATTGACTGGACAACGGAGTTCATCAAGACAAGGTTCGTTTATTACAACTAAAATTAACATAATGTGTATGCGTGTGTGCGAGTGTGTTAGTTAAAGTAAAGTGAAGTTCAAAAAGAAAAGACAAATATGAGTGGTTGGAATGGGAGTTTGTGGCAAGTGATGTAACAATATACTACCCATCACTCATGCACAAGTGGCCATTGTCTTGTAGACTTGATCGACTTGATTTGATGGAGGTTTGGTCAGCAGGAAATGTCACTTCGAACACGGATCTCATTGACGTATGCATTCCAAGGATAGCATGTGATTTTGAGAGATTAGCCTCCAGCCAGCCGTTCTTTCAACTCGTAGGTGCCGACCGACTTCAAACCTTATTGCAAAGTCCCTGGATATGTGATGGAAAAGAAACAGTGAAATTCAAGGCACTCTGCACATGGTTGCATGTGTCCCTCTTCAATGATGAACACGTTAAACTCGACAAGCATTTCCATCGTCTCCTGAAGTTGATCAACATGAAGAAATTACCAAAAGAACTTATAATTAAAACGTCAGTTAGTGGATCGGATTTCGACTTGTCTGAAAGTGCAAGGTAAAATGTTAATCCCATTATTGAATATTTGGTTCTTTAGGATAACAATTCTGGACACATTTATGAATTCGATTGAAACGACAATTGAAAGGTACTCTCATATATATCATTAGCATTTAATATGAAATGCATAATGCTTTGTTTTGTCGTCGCAGCTCGAAATCGATAATCTGCATTCATGGGCGCAAAGGCACTTCAAGAAGTCAAGTTTTGGAGGCGATTCCTGAACTAAGTGGAGGACGAAAATTTTCTTTCCCATTTGAATTTCGACAATGCACCTGCTCAGTTGCTTTGGATGGTTGGATCTAACTTCAATTGCTTACTCCCAATTACTCGATTTCATTCCTTGTAGGTAGTGTTTATACTCTGGGTGGCATGGACGAGTTTCAAAAGAGTACATCAAGAGTGGAAAGAATCAATCCACAGAATGGTGAAGTGACCTTACTCCAACCAATGATTGAGGAGAGAGATTTGCATTCTGCAGTGGCTCGAGATCATGCCGTTCTAGTTTTCGGAGGTTGTAATTCTCAAAGTGAGGCAATTTTAGACTCTTGTGAGGAATTCCTACCTGCAACCAATACGTAAGCAATTTATATGCAGTTTATACGCATTTTAAAACATTTGTCTGGTGTGATATTCGTACCTACCTTGATTGCAAATACATTTTCTGAATCAAACTGAATTTGTATGATTTCGTTTGGATAATGACTTACACTCACTTGATTGCTTTTGGCAACGCATTTATATCTGTTGAGACTTTTCACTCATCGTTTGTTACATTTTGAGAGTTCTGAAAGTACTCACTCATTTGTACATCGCCATTAGTTGTAAGACATTGATGTCAGTTGGACATGGCTCAGGTATAGTTAAAATGGATGCACTAATCTATTTATTTTATAGTGGCTTTTGATGCAAATATCCTATTATAACTGAAAACTAAAGATGTTTCAAATATAGGATCGCCAGTCATTTGTTATTTTTTTCAGATTGAAAAGATTTTCGAAGTTACGTCCATCAACATGTACATATAACGGTTGATTAACATGTTCTGATATCAATTTCATATGCATTTGGAGATACGTGAGAATGCATTTTCCGCATTAATTTGAGTTTGTCTGCTTTTGGTTGGAAAATGACTTGCATTCATTTCATTGCTATTGGTAATGCAATATGATGTGACTTATAGTTCTTGGAGAGTTCTGGAAAAATATTGTGTAATTTATACATCTTCATAAATAGTAAGATATTTGCGTCCAAAAGGCACTATTTGGTAACAGTTGACTTAGACCAAGAGATAATTAATGTGAAAGTATTCATGCTGTATTGCCTTTGTGACAAATGTCTTCTTATTTCTGACAATTGAAGGTCTTTCAAATACCGAAACAGCAGATGATGGCATGTTCAGATAAGCAAGATATTGGTAGTACTGTGCACCAGCATGTGCGCATGCAGATACTAGACCTCATCTTATTTCAAGCTTCAACTTGTAGGTCACAGGAGACGAAATAATAAGTAACACTCGTTTTTTTTCACAATTTCAAAATTTAGATGGAGGAAACTGCCCCCAATGCCAACACCTCGATATAGCACAGGAGCAGCACATATCCCCAGTGTTGGTGACATAGTTGTTGGTGGGTTTGTACAAATTAGAAACTTATCACAGAAAGTCGACAAGGCCGAAATCTTTTTGACAACTGCATCACCTCTTGGGTATGCAGGCATTTGGTGTGAAATCACTCCTATGCTTCATTCGAGGGCCTATCCGTTAGCAGAATTTTTCAATGGAAATGTATACGTCGCTGGTGATTTTAATAATTCAACTTCTTCAGTGGAGATGTTGTCCTTATTTTCTGAAGGACCTCCCCAGTGGACCGAAGTGATCAATGCCTCCTTTTCAACGGTTTCGATGATCTCTTATAATGGGAGTCTTATGTTTGGTTGTGAGTCATGTTTACTTCTATTCAATTATTTTGAAATGAAGTGGAAATATTTCCCTGTGTTAGAAATTACGAGTTGTCCACAACATAATTATCTTCTTTCGAACATGAAATCGATTAATTTGAAAATATGAGGTCATAAATAGAATTTTGTAATGCGTTCAGAAATGCTTTGACAACTAGAATAAAAACGTTGCTATTTGCATATGATCTCTACCTTAGTAACTCAATACAACTTAATATTCATAATTTAAATATCGAGTGTCATACTTGGTTTCACATACATTACAAAGCCGAAATCAATTTTCTCTAAAGAGAATTTTCTAAATCACAATTTATCTGTGTCTACACTGTACGACAAATTAATGTTTATCTTGATTTTGGTGTGATGTTTGTTGAAGGCACTCCAGACCCCTGGTACTTTTCGCTTTGACAACTCTTGATGAATAGGAAGAATGAATAGTAGAATTAATACCAGGGAATTTCCATTAGCATCTCTCACCAATTTTGTTCAAAAGTCACAGATAGTAGCTCAATAGACATACTATCCGGAAATGGAGGCTCGATAAATCAAATGAGATTAATAAGTGTGCAGTTGGAAGACAGCCACACTCATCCACTATGTAGTCAGCCACTGGGAACGATGATGATACAGATGCCACTCTTTTCTACTTGAATGCATATTTTGCAACGAGTTCATACCAGTGATGCTTTGAGTACATTGGTCAATTAGTTAGATTGAGTGTTCCAGCTATTTATCATTACTAAAATGTGAGTGCAGATAATTGAATTTTGTTGGATTGCTTTGGAATAGGAGCATTCACCAGACTGCCCTCATTGACAGTTAATGTAAAAGTAAAAGTTAAATCGGCTCATATTTTACCCTCATTTTAGCCTACGAAGGAGCAATATATGAGCTGTTGGTCGACCAAGACAACGGGGTAAGTTTTATGACTTTGAAACTTTATGAAAGAACAAGTTGTTAATCAAGCCCTATTCATTGTTTATTCAGAACCCCTCAGGACAAAAGTGTTCCTGGAAATTGATTTCCAAATTAGACTATAGACGTTACTTTCATCTCATGAAGATTGATTATCTCGAATGATTTATTTTCGCACCACTGATCAACAATTGTAAATGTCTATTACCTTTGGAAACGAACCGAAATTATAAAAATGACTGTGAAATGTTAAAACTATATATGTTTAGTTGTAAATAGATTGAACAATAAAAATTGGGAAGTAAAAATTCTTTTCCTCTATTACTGAAGCAAAAAGTTGTTTGAAAAATGGGAAAATAATAAAGACGGAAAGAAATATGTAAAATAATAAAGTCAATATTTTAATTATTTAATTTGAAAAATTAAACAAGATTAGTACCCAGAATGTTCTGTGAAGGAACCTCATGAGTACTTCAACATTTATCTGTACAGAGATACCACATCACATCCACAATAAAGTTGTTCCACGTGATACGTCTGTTTTCTCTTTCTAGAGGAAAAAGCAATCTCAGAGTGAATGGAAGAAAAGATATTCGAAATGAAATACTGCTCAATATTATCTCTTAAAGTGAGATATTAGGGTGGTGTGAACACGTCTAGAGAGGCCTTTTCTGCTTATTAGCCTTCAATATTCACTCAAGTTGTGTGAAATGCAGTTCCATTGCAACGCATAGTCGATGTAAGCACAATTAGCAATCAACACTTCTCTAGTCGTGCGTTCTGTTGAAATGGCTCTGCTGATATCAGAAGCTGCTGCATACAAGGGCATTTTAACCAGAAATGATGGTTGGAGTCAAGGAAAGCCTTTTACATGTAGCATTCCTCATTAGATACACTGTGACACTCGTTAACAGCGCAACCAAGTAGCCATTTGAATACTAGAATATATACAGAATGTGGAATCGCTCTTTTGGTTTGTAATAATGAAGGATAGCTTATTTTTAACTTTGAGCGTTGCATTGAGTCATTCGTTCAACTTCGATTTTTAACGCAACATTAATTGTCTATATTCTCTTGATAAAATATCCACCTCCACTATCCATCTTATAGTGGGATCGGAGTCAAACTCAATTAATGAATATACTACTCACATTAGCTTCAGTAGTACATTCAATATCAACTAGGGAAGCGAAATAGCCCTGAAGCAGATTACAAAGTGTTCTTATAATAAGCTCCTCTTTATTAATTGCTTTTCCGAACTGATTGAATACAAATATGCAATTTTGAAATGTTTGAACTCAATGTCAATTATAAATGGAATGCATTTGACAAAAAAATTAGATTTTAAAATCGCTACTTTCACTATAATTTCAATGTAGAGAATAATAATAACGTTTGTCAGAATAAACACCAGTGCAATTCGAAGAATAATATATTATGCTCATTTATAAATTTCAACTATTTATTGTGGTTAACTTTAATTGTTTACACTGGTGAGTTTCAGGTTGAGGTAATAGCATTTAGATTTTCAGCCATTCATAAATTAAATGTGTAAAAATAAACAGCCAAATATGTGGAGAGACCCATTTCTCTAAACATTCGATTAAGGCCAATTCAAGCAGAGTGATTGGTGAGAGGCTGCTTTGTATAAATCCTCGTTGAAACGTCGAAGTTTGCATACTACGAGCATTCCAAGATTATAAGAGGTAAATTACCACTGGGACGTAATATGTGTTAACCAATTGAGAAAGGCACCAATTGCAGCCGTGTGCTGTTTAAGACATTCCCCGAATAGATAAAGTCCAAGGTCAGACTTCAATAACTAATAAGTCTAATGCACGTCGCAATGAACCTTGAAGTAGTTGGGAAATGGAGTGGGTAAATGATTCAAGCAAAACAGAGTGATTTTTGGTCAATTTCTTGTTTATTTTAATCCTCGACCTCTGCTACAATGGTTATTTAGCAGAAATGAAAGAAATCTTTGAAATAGAATTTTATTGTTTATAAAGAATTCAACTGCCAGGTAATAGACTTTTTGCCGTATGAATATACGTGAAGGTAAGTCTATCACAATATTGACGCTGACGAACCGTAAATTACTTACGGTTTCATTACTAATAATGGGCAATGACCTCACCAATTTTGGCAATCATATTTCTGTCCCTCTCACAAACTTATGGAAAGAATGATTAAAACGAGACTGCCTTGATTCTTTGAAACCATCAACATTCTTAGAAACGAACAAGCAGGCTTAAGATCACAAACATTACCAAGCAAAAATGTAGTCACGCTCTCCCAACTCATCAAACTTGCCCTTGAGGCAAGAAATACTCTAACGGCTGTATTCGTCGATTTCAAAACAGCATATGACCTAGTATCTTGAGAGAACCTACTTCTGAAATTGACATATATTGGTGTAAGACACAATCTGCTAAAGTGGCTAATGGTAATCATTGAACAAAGAACATGCAGAGCCAGATATGGAATCGGTCTGTCCGAATCTAATAGCTTGCAAGTAAACCTATCACATTGAGCTGCCACAAACTGCCCTCGTTCTTATGTCTTCATCAATGACAGATTAACTGGAACAGATAGTCAAAGGCTTCAAGAGCTTACTTTATGTAGATGGTCTTGTATTATGGTATTTCGCTCCACTTGAAACGTTTAGTAGAGGACAGAAATTTCCCTAAATCATGCATTTAAACTATTAGCAAACTGGTACGACAACAACTGAATGGTTAATAGCAACTCGAAAATCTCAATCCAATCAATTTATTTGGTCGACCTCGACATAAATCCGCACTTAATGTACAAGGAAATCTCTCTGGAAATACTAACAAGTTCACATATCGCGAAGGAAAGATTAACGCATCATCAATGAATTCATGGGGCTCGTTTGTAATCTCTTCTATGTGCCAAACACACAACTACCTCGATGGAGGCCCAATTAGGTATATGCAGTATTTGTCTATGGATTGTCTTATCCAGTTCCCTTTCGACTTATTCTTCCATGAGGGCTCAGTAACATGCAGAATATGAAAGGCGATTTGTACGGTGTAAGTAATGGTAAGTTGGAACACACCACAATTGAAGCAATCAAATAAACATTTATTAAAATTGACGAGAAAGTTCATCAGCAAAAGTGGAAATTAGCTAACCCGTGTATCGATGTAACTTAGGTCATCTGCTGTATATTTCAAGAAGCAGAAAGATCATGAGTTCCCAGAATGTGTTTATATTTGTGAAAGAGGTCCACCAAGTTCGAGTGTTTGAGTAAGATGAAGTGTTGGCCGTGTTCACGCACACTTAAAACGATGATCTGTTTTCCAAATCCACCACACTTACATTGACTGACTCAAATGAGTCTGGGACTTGCAAGTGGGAATCGAGGGAGTGGTGCGATCCACTGGTTTAAGACTTGTTCGATATTTGTCACATTGCTTAAACTTGGGCTCTTTAGTAGAGAGGCATTAACCTTCCACATTAGGATCAACTCTTCGTGTCATATATGTATATATAATCTGTTGTCTTGGAAATTCTATACTTTCGCTAAGTTAAGTGAAGGAAAAAGTTTCCAACTATTAGACAATTAATACAACTTAATTACAGACTTTGTTAGGTTTGAGTAAAATTTCACAGATGCAATTTCCTTTGGAGGATTCGCAGTGCGCGGACAATGTTGAAGCTTCGTTTGCTCAATTTTTAGCATCCCAATGAGATCTTATGTCTAATTTCTACCTATTCTAATTAAAAGGCATGCTATTTGGTCTTTATCATTGGCACCAAATACATCTGAGTGGGCTCAGCCGAGATTTGAACCCAGGACCTCTCGCACTCAAAGCGAGAATTATACCCCTAGTCCACAGAGCCACACCTGGCCCCCCCTTCACGAAATTTACTGAAAGTATTGTGATGTTTATTTAAACTCAAATCTAAGATTAAATTTCGAAATCACCGTGGTCCACCTTAAATAATGCTGTAATGAGAGCAAAAGGTAAATGAAGAGAATATCATGTGATGACATAATTCTACTTTGTGTGCTTATTACTATGTGCCATCCGTATTGACTTACAATTCTTGACTGAAAAACTTAAACCATCTCGGTGGAATTCACTACTTCAGCACAACGCGTGCCACCTTATTCATGAATTTGTAGAAATGATTGTCACAAGTGGTGGCTCTTGCCCTATCGCAGTTCATGCTCTCGCATTAAATACCATTTTAGTCTAATTGCAACCAACACATCTAGTGTTAATTATTACCTCGGCTCCACCTCTTTCCACAGCTTATTGAATGACCTTGATTAATACTACAGTTCATCTTAACACATCTTCGAGTTATTGCGGTATCGATGCAAGTCAGTGAACTCAATCGTTACGTTTGTTCAACAAAAATGATAAAATTAGTGAAGTACTATGGTGTAGCATACGATGGAGACAGTGGCTTTATTTATTAAACTGTAAGAATAGGTGATGTACTCTATTTCGTTTCCAATATGGAAACAAATTGTCACAATTGCGTTCCGAATAGTGTAGAACGATTTTGTGTCAACTTTCCTATTTCACTATCATTCATGAATTTTTTTAGGTAAGCATTTGCCAAATACATATATCCACAATGGTTGACTTAACAGCTATCAGACAGCCACTAGGGACAGATCATTTTTCTTTGCATTTATTGGTCGTAGCTTTTGCTAGAAAGAAGGCCTTTTTGAGGTGCATTGGTGAATTTTAGTATCAAAGTTGGAGGATCAAAGTGTCATTGACGTTTATTTGAGCGTGTTATAGAAGCGATAGGAATGAGCAAAATGTACAGCATGCAGTAATTTAATGAAAGTGTTGATCGCACAGAATGCAGATGACATCTCCTCTGATATAATCAAGTAAAGGTATAAAAGTAACGTTGCTTTGGCGTCATTTGCACAGAATTGGAAATATCACTTCCAAATGGATTGACATTCAAGCTTTAACATTCCCCTACACCCTCCCACCGCCTTCAAAATTCATTAATACCATTTGGCAGAGCTTTCCAGGCACACTTAAATTGATATTTTGTAGTAAATCCGTTTATTTTCAATATGGAGGGAAATGGGAATGTAAGTTGGATTGTTGAATTTTCAAACCCTGGGAGTCTATTTCTTCTCCAATCTTACTTTGCACTGCATTCGCGTTTTCTTATTAGGATGTTGAAAAGGTGGCTCTCCTAACAACGTTTATGGTGGGTATAGCTGATAAGAGGAAGTTTCGAGAAGTGGCGATAAAAGCAAAACAAGCACGCTTATTTTATGTTGATTTTAGGTTTATTCTATGTCCTTTGTCGGCCAAAAATGAGAAAAATCGATTTTTAACTAAGCCCTATTGTTTCTATACATTTTGTTATCCATTTGTATACCTTTGACTTCAATTCTATTTGAAACTTAAAATTAATTCAGCTAAGAACACTTATTTATGAGCCTAATTGTAACTTATTTGAATTTAACACGATATTTTACCCATTTTTGCTAATCATGAGGATAAAGTTTAGAATCTCAGATGGGTAGATTATGTCTTTGGAAAATGACATTCTATGTCGAATGAAGTTGCTTCAAAGATAGTTTGAATGTAAGTCGCGTGTTCGTTAATTGATGCCAAATCAGTTTTCCCGTTCTTCTTATAGCTGTGCTAGCCGATTTGAAGTAAGCAATGAGCAAGCCATGTTTTGTCATTCTTGCGTTTCTTAACATTCACTACTCACTTACTCACTAACGCTTTAACTACAAGTTCCGGAGATAATCACATTGCCAATTTCTGTTAGAGAATTGCCCTTCATCTTGTTGTAGGAAAATGTATGCCTTGTATTTATCGACGGTCCACAATATCAGAAACTAGCTGATCTATTGTGTCCATCAAGAAGAATGTCGCGCATTTTAATTCCACTATTTTGAGTACATGCTTGTACTGTTATGTATAAATTGGGGAGCAATTTCATTACCTACTGTGTCTAGTTTAACGTAACTGGCAGGACAACGACATTTTTATGCCCTTTGAGTGTATACACAGTCTGACTGTATGTTTACTCCTCCAATATTATTATTATTGAGATTTTATAAAAGAATACTCTAAAGTAGTAGGAGTACCACTCTACAGAATGGCATATGTTTCACTGGGTTTAAGTCTTATTTATTGCCATTTTCCTGAAATAGTTGAGGCCTCCAGCTTTGGCGTTTTTCTTTCACAGTTGGCAAAGGCAAAGGCACAGGTCATGAGAGATGCATTGGTATAATTGTTGGCCTTTTCTATTAAGCTGAACGTGAATACAACGAAACGGATGAAATTATTGAGGATCTAACCTTCCTTCACAGCAGGGCATTTCATTTGATTAAGCGATGGGTCAATAGACACAAAAATGGCCTTCAAAAAAACAATTGAAAGGGACTTCTTCGAGCAACGCCGTCTTTGCGCACTCAACATTTTGGATGCAACGTTTCAATTGGAGTTTGATGGTCTTGTTAATGGTTATATTTTGTACCTCGAAGAGGAATTACAAAAAAGGGAACTTCGAGGAATGGAAGAATCTACTATAATTTTGTTGCAACCCTTACAAATATTTCATCAGTCCACATTGCTGTTAGAGGTGATAACTGGACAAATTGCAAAGCCAAGAGCTTCAAACCTAATCATATTTGCATACAATTAATAGGACAATGTAACTGGTCGTTAATAAAATTGTTTGGAAGCTGACAAGTTAATTCGGGTTCATATGAGTGAAATTGATAATATTCACCATTCTAACGCTGATTGTGAGTATCCCAATCTTTTAATGGGAAGTAAGCCCAAACGCAGAAAAACCAAGCTGTCTATCGCAGTCTCTTACCCTCTTCCCACTTAATCTGCTCTACGTGAAAGGCTGCTTTTCTGTTATTACATCGACATGCAGTGACATGCAAATGCTACCGTGACCAGAGAGTTCATTTCCATTTCGGTTTTGCGCTACTGACAATGGTGGACGTATTGCTTTTCTGCTCTAGAGCTGAAAAATATGATTATAAACCTGATAATAGGATTGACTCATATTTTTGAAATCTCTTCCCTTTGAGGTGGACGTCAATCAAGGCGGAAATTCCGTTTTTTCTGCAAACAAGTCAAGTTAAGTCACATAATTTCAGAGTGAAAATATAATATCACGGCATAGTATTCATAATAAAATGGATATTTTGGCTGAGTATATAATTAGAATGTTTTCTTTCGCGAATAAGGGGCTTTGGAATCCAACTGTTAGTAAACAATAGGATAACTGCTATTGTTTACTCACGCATTGATCTTACTTTTAAATGCGTTCTCGGTTCTACTAATCTTTTGTATTTTATTCAACTCTTAAAATGTCAAGTACCAATACTGTAAAAGTCATGAAAAAGCCATGAGATACTGATAATTAATTTATCTAAGCGAGTTTTACATAACCCTCAGATGAACTACGTCTCTTAATTTCTCCTAAATCAATTTCCCGAAAGATAACCGAAAATAAATATCCAATCGTTTATGTACCTCTTAAATTCAAACTAGCCAACTCTTCAACGAGGGTTTTAATGGTTTGGCCATTTTTATTTCTTTCATTGAATAAAGCCAGTATGCACTTATAGGGAAGTAAATTAAATTGAGGTACGACGGTTGAACTTACGAGGGTTTGTTGTGGAGGCTGATTTCTTCCTTTCTTAATTACATAAGTTCTATTTTGAGCCCTTCTGAATCTCATGGATTTCTGTGGAAAAAAAACAAGGACATATTATAACATTTGAAAGAGCTGTTTTAGGCATTAGAGACATAGCCAATATCTATTCCAATTTAAACTGATATTAGCCACAAGAGGACGACTTAACACCAGTTTCTTCACACTACTTTCTCTTCAACCAAGAATGAGTATTTAAATCACTTGACTTCTATCAATTGCACAATAATCAATGCTGGTTTATTTATTTTACAAACGGTGGGATATGGATAATTAGACTACATCTGCAATGTCTGACCACCCGGTTTGCAACGCCGGTAGATGAAATTTTCATTCAATGTGCTCATAAATTTGTAAGTTTATCGCACTTCCCATAATCCAATGGCAAAAACCTCAATTCAGCATCAATTGAAGTTAATCAAAACTAGTAGGCATTTAATCCAGACGATAGTAAGTGTCTCAAGCCAAGAAGATCCGTTGAACAATAGAGGAAGGTAATAAACCTATTTCCCATTTTCTTGTCAAAATGTCCGTTTTTTTAATCTTTAATTTCCCTCACCAATAATGCTATTGGAAGCCAAATATCTCTCACCCCAATTTGGTTTTTGAGGATCATTTTTACTTTCAATAGATCCAAGGAAAAAACTTCTTACATCTTTAACGCACTCTTTGTAATTCGAACCAAAAATCCGAGATTTGATTGATTCATTCCATTATTAGGGTAAATTTGCTGATTTTCACATTATATTTTGGAAGTATGCTGAAAATGTATTGTGATTGCACCTCTATTAAATGAAGGCTCATATGTGCCAGCTTCTTGCAAAGTTTCAATTTTGCTTAATTCCTAGCTGCGCTATCGGGTTGGCTTGATATTTTTATGTTGCATATTCACTCCTAGGTGTCAAAATTAAATTACTTAGAATGACTATATACAACTATTTCGCGTTGTTTAAACTTGTACCTATTAAATAAACGCAGAGATGGTAAAAAGTACAATGATGTATCAAGCTCCCATATTCGGATCACAGTAAAGGGGTGGATTGAAGCTGTGAATTCATTTTCACAGCCAAACGGTTATTAATCCATTGATTTGTGTCCCTGCGCATTTCCTTATGATGAAAATGTGAAAGGTACTTTAACTTCGTAAAGTAAAAATAGCACAACACTGTTTTCACTTTTACTCATTGCTCATAATGGCCTAATAAGAGTATATTCATCGGTGCCACTTTTACTAATTTCGTTCATACACAAATAAATTCGTTAATTCAATTCTTTTTGCTAAGTTGGTAAGTTTCCAAGTGCATATCTTATCAGACTTGTTTACGCAGTACTAAGATGGATTCAATAAATTACTGCTTTGACAATAAAGGAGTATAAATAGACGAAATTTTTGAATTAATTTTATTTCGCATATTTGCTATCCTAAAGTGACTGAAGCACTTAGCAAATCATATGCCGTCTACGGTTAGTGTGCGCCGAAGGTTTACGCTCGAAGGAATGAGCTCGAACTCCTTTTTTCAAAGTTACTGTCGTCGACAGTCAGTGCAAACAGGCGCATACAGTCCTGGAAATAGTCATCACGTGTTTAAAACATCAACGGTGTGGTATTGAACCCGCTAGACTTGCATTCGATTACTTCAATTTTAAAGAGGACGTTTTCATTACGGAAAGCTATGGCACTCAATATTTCTGAACGATTCATTAACAGAAGAGACACTGACATAATAAGTCGATTGGCTTAATTTTATTTCCTAAAATCTTTAAAAGATGGTTTGGCCTCAACTTTGTGATATATCTTGATAAACACGATATTACGCTACCTTGAGAGTTTAGGATAAGGAATAGAAAATATCGTTGGCCCAATGTTCTCCAGGTTCAACACCCGTCTGACATCCAACAATTTTATCCACGACAACTCGCTAAGGTCGATTAAGTAGTTTACGCTTAAGAGAAAGAAGTAGGAAAAAATTTATTTATTTCAAATTCAAAACTGTACAAGTGTCAGGGGAAGTGGAGGTGGGGATGATGGCGGAGGGGGTGGGGGTGGGGGTGGGGGGCGGGGCGGGGGAAGAGTCTTTTATAAGAAAATGTTGAGATCATTGGCCAACTTCATCTTGTCAGACGCTCTCCAAGATTCTTTTAACGATACCAAGAACCTCTTCTGCCGATCTTGCGTACTTCAAGCTAGCATATGCCTTGAAATCCTCGCTAAAGTCTGGGCCGTTTTCAAGGAAATCTTCAATGTAGGAGGTGATTGAAGAGGAAATCTAAGATTGCAAAGCGTAATTGCAATTTATCGATGTCGCAGAGCGGTCCTGTAGAAGGGAAATATTATAGATCTCACTAACAGTTGAGTTGAATGGGGGAAATATGGACAATCATGACAAATAACTTAAGTAGGAAGAAGAAGCCATTCAAGGTCATATATTATACGTACGTATTAAAAATTCGCACTTAACTGGTTCCATTTTCACAACAAACTAATAAACATTACCTTAATTAGATTCAAGCGAATATTCTTAAGATTTGTGAAAAGGGAAGATTTGCTCATTTCTTCCGTTTCTTCGGAAAGTGTGTCGGCTAGTTGTGCACACGATGTAGGATCGCAGATAGGCTCCGCCAGACGACGAAGAAACGCTTTGAAGACCCCAGTCAAAGCTCTAATACCATTCCATGTGGGTAGAGAAAGCATGGAATGAGGATTGAGAACAGACTAAAATAAAGGCAAGTCTTAGGTTATCAACAGAGTTAGAGCTTCAATTATAAAGACGAAGTAAACAACTTACGATGTTGGAGTCACAAGCGAATCGAACAATTTCAATTTGTATTCTATATTCCCTCTTCCATCACCTCCGACGGATAGTGGCACTCGAAAACGAGAACTATTGTAGCTCTAATTGCATCGCAATTTGTTTTGGGTCGTGTTTATATAATGCGGATTCTCGAAGTGAGGCGAAATTCAATGTGGTAAGTAATGTTGTTTCTTCTAGTGGCCGATCATTTGGTGATTCTAAATTTCTCCCTGCTTTTTAGTTACTAGAATTGATGCTGCACTACTGGCCCTGGTTGAAGGCTGAGTTAATTTAGGAATTTCCATCATCTTCACAACACAGCGGAGCATACATAGAAGATTATCTTGAAAATAGTCCAGATTTTAGCGAGGATTTCAAGGCATATCCAAGCTTGAAGTACGCAAGATCGGTAGAAGTGGTTCGTGCTATCATTAAACGAAACCTGGAGAGCGTCCGACAAAATGAAGTTGGCCAATAATCCCAGCATTTCCTTTACAAGACGTGGCAGTCCAAGTTGTATGAATTAATGACAAGACAGCTTTAGCAATTCCCTCGGAATGCCTGTGTCTAATGCAGGTTGGATTCACATTGGCCATTTGTCTGACATACTGAATGGTAGCAGAGCATGTAAGCATACTCATTGGGGTGTGTGGAACGAATGCATATAGGACCTCCAGATATGTTAGGCAAAATCAAATGAGAGGTCTTCGTTTGGCTTCCTTGTCAGGCAATTGTCTCAGAATTTATTGAGAGCCATCCTGGCAATGTGAGCTGTGGAAGCGCCTCGTCAGCTGCCAATCCACAAAAAAAAGTGACAAATGCACGCAAAGGTGATTTTGAAGTACTTTTGTAGCAGATTGCTACACAAACGAGTCATGCGCTATCCACAGGAATGTTGTTGGCAAAGTATCCTGGTTTGTTAAGGCTACTAGAATTAGTCAAAATTGCTCCAGGATAGACTTCTTGTGAGAAAAGCGATTATTGGATTTTGATATTATAGCAAATACGATTCGTATGTGGAATAGCTTTAACGTAATTTGAATGAATATTAATATGCGATTAGCTGAGAAGACTACACCTCGCACTATTTCAGTTTATTCGAGTCAAAATTGTGTATTGTACAGTGGTGATTATGAAAAAAAACTGCAGATCCAGTGGCGTTGACGCTGGGAATATTTCAATTTGAAGGCGATCACTTTCACTTTATTGAAACGTTTCCAAAACGGTAACTCTACAGGTGGAATAATAGGAACCAAAGCAATAATTTACCCACTTTGTAAATTTTGCTTCAGGGTTGCACCACCAGCTGATGATTCAACATATTTTTTGGAAAGTTCCGAATCCACGTTCACCTGCAACTAGGATCTCTGCCCTTCTTCTCCCTAACCTCCAACTGATGCAATGTACGTAGTTGACATGATTTGGACTACATCGGATATATTAGTGTCATCTGGAAAGTGCCAACTCTCTTTCCCTTATTTTCTATTGTTCACTTCTTCAGATTGCAAGAGAAGTTGCATGGTGGGTCAACTCACTAACCTTTATTTCATATCTCTTGGCAGGTTTGAAAGCCACTTTGGCAGATGCAGCCTCCACAAAGTAGGCACAGACATCCCTTGAGGCGTGTGAGATGGAGACACATAGGTCCTCCCTGATATGGGAGGACATGTTAAAGGAGAGCTCCTCCTTCAACTCCCCTATCAAGCAGTGGACATGGAATTCATTGCTCTCCATCTTGCCACCGGGGAAATGCCACTGTGGACTTTAGAAGCCCCTCTCCAGTAGACAATGTCCCCAATTAGCATCGAAGAAAGACTCCTACGACAAAGCGCCTAAAACTATGGAGATGTGATTCGCAAAGGTTACAACCTATCCGGATTTATCGATTGGAGTTAAAACCGATTCCAAAAAATTAAAGGAAATATAAATATTTTATATTGACAATAGCATGTTAATAAATAATTTTATCAACCCAATACAACTCTCATTTGCGGTGTAATAAAATAGTGCTATTGTGGGTTGTGTGATAGACTTACCTCCACGTGGTGCACCATGGGCAACGTACACTCATACGGCAAAAAAGTCTATTAATCGGCAGCTGACTTCTGACTTCAAACTCCCATGACCCCACTGTATGACATTTTCGACCACTTCCACTGTACAACATCACATTTTTCTTAAATCTGCAACCCTCGACGTTGAAGCACTCTTCAGTGCCCTTCCTCTCGACATTTTTCATTTTGATGTTCCTTTCCCTCTGTGAAGCCGTTTGATATAAATAAATAAATAATATAGTGCCATTGTGAATTTAAGTATTGTGATAGGCGTCAGATTCACAAAAGTTATTTATTGTCATTATTATTATTATTATTGCAAGTACGTATTATTGTGCATTTGTGAGGAAAAATATTACTTATGGGCAAGCATCTGAGTAAAGACACTAGGAAGATAGCAAAAAGAGGTATTATTATTTCAAATGGCAGGCTTTGTGATATTTATCATTAGCCCTCAAATTTTGACTTCAGCTTCCCCCAATGGTGGGGGGGGGTACATTAATAGCAGTTCATTAGCCGTCTTCTTGATTCCCAGTATCTCTGGCTTTCCGTCGTTGTTTTTAGGACTGGACACCGAATCAGGTGGTACGTAGTCTAAACTCAGCAACGGCTTCGATTCTTGGCCAGTCGGATATGTCAGAAAATGCCACTGTCCACTGTTTCACCTTTGTTCGAGCTTTGAGTTCGTTGCTTCTTGAGGTCTGGAATTCTCTTCTGATTAAGGCCTTCATTGTGTGGAAAGACATTGGCCGGTCCATGCATTGCAAAATCGTTGTCACCTTCTTGGCAAGCGTGTCAGCAAACTCATTGCCTTCAATGCAACAGTGACCAGGAATCCATTGTAGGACCACTATTTTGTTTTTCTCTCTCTGCAGGTGATTGACTTTTCTACATTCCTTTATCTCAGCTGTTTAGGGTGTCCCTCTGTTTCCAATTGAGTTTATTGCTGACTGTGAGGCCGAAAGTATCACCGCTTTGGTGAATTTCGTATCCAGGCAACATAATTGGCATAGTGTTATCCTAATGGTCTCTATTTCTCCTTCGAAAGCGGATCTATTGTGTCCCACTGCTGCGTAGAAAGAGAAGAGTTTTGAAAAGACACCTGCACCAATGTTTGCTTGGTTTTATATGTATGACTCATCAGCGAAGACTTGGAGCCATTGATCTGCAGGATAGTTCATTGATTGTCTCAAGGGCCAGTGAGCGGGGAAACAAACTACATCAGTGTCTGCTAATGGGTTCATGGGGAGTACACTACATCAACGTCTGCTAATGGGTTCATGGGGAGAGAAGTGTCTGCTAATGGGTTCATGGGTAGAGAGAGGCTTTTTGGGTCTGCTAATGGGTTCATGGGGAGAGTCTGACGTCGAGCAGTTGGGTGCGACACACTACATCAATGTCTGCTGAGGCTTTTTGGTGTCTGAAGTCGAGCAGTTGGGAAACAAACTACATCAGTGTCTGCTAATGGGTTCATGGGGAGACGTCGAGGAGTTGGGTGTAACACACTACATCAATGTCTGCTAATGGGTCGCAATTGGGTGCAACACACTACATCAGTGTCTGCTAATGGGTTCTGGGTTAGAGAGAGGCTTTTTGGTTTGTCATCGATTTGTAATTCTTTGTTCTATGGCTTTCTGTATAAGACCAGATTGCGTTTTCTGATGGCGAAAAGAGGCATGGAATGGAGGATTGCATGGGAGGTAGGGTGAGTGGAGAAAGGGACAAGACAAGGCAGTTAAAGGAGTTATACCCGCTTTTCACGCTGAATTATACAATATTCATCAGCATCGCCTCTTCAATATGCAACTCTCTCCAAATTATTTGAATTCGTATAGCAAAATAGTCAATTGGACTAGTAATTTTAGGAATTTTCACTTGTTGACCATTTTGCCTGACTGGGCCAGTCGGATTGAGTATTGCGGTGTTTATTTTAACTCAAATCTAAGATTAAATTTCGAAATCACTGTGGTCCA
>UZAE01000364.1:0-25164 GCA_900617975.1 Rodentolepis nana | reverse complement strand
CAGAAGAATGATTCAAAGATGCAAAAGGCAGACAGACACAAAGTTAGGAAAAAGGTGAGGTGAGTACTATGGAAGTAGTCGAATTTGACACAGTGGGGTGATGGTAGTTTGAAGTGAGAAGTCAACAGCCAGTTAATAGACTTTTTAGCCGTATGAGTATACGTTGCCCAAGGTACACCACGTGGAGGCAAGTCTATCACACACCCCCCCCCATTAAATTTATTGAGTTCATTGGAATAGAAACAATTATACAGACCCTAATCACGACCATATCACCTATGTGAATAACGAGTATTTACGCATGAAAGATCTCAAAGGAGATGACCACGACTATTTTTCATTTTTAAGATATCGATAAACAATGTACACCGATATTAAAGGCAGAAAAGACTCTCAGATTACTTCTTTAAATAATATTAATTGTTTGAATGGTCTGCCCATGGTGGAGGATCGACAGATTTTGAAGGTCAGAAATAAGTTATTCAATTACAAAGATGGTATAGAATTTTTGCAGAATTTTACGTCCAAAATTAACTAAGAATCGTTGACCATTTTCACGTAAAATTCAAAATCTCAGGTTTAATAGCTGTTGTTTGAGTGAGTTATCAAGCTAAATGAATCAGAAGTATGTAAAATTTGGTAAAATATCAAATTACCTGTTTTTTCTGGAAAAAATTATCTATTGTTCTCTTTATTTGGTTAGTAAAACAATAAAAATTGGCATAGAAATTGTAAATTAAAAATTAAACCATGAAATTATAGAATAGGGTTTACTATGAACTCCACAGGGGTTTGTATTTCATTACAACTTAGAAATGTGCTGAGTTAGCATTATATTTAACACGCAATAAAAAGATGCCACCTATGAAGCTATCAGCTCACTACCACTTAAGTAGAAACCATAAATCACTCTCATGTCGCCGTCATGACAACTTCACCTCCCGCTCAAGATATTAACGAGGTCAAAATTTGCACTTCACTTCAAGTCAGAGGGAGTTATTTCCAAGGGTAAAGTCAGACTAACGAATTTGAAAGCACAGAAAAGAAATAACCACTGATCAACGATAGAAAATCTACAGTCTCATTGACAGTCATCAAGTGTGTCCATTATGCAAGCTGTCCGCATATTCCTCATTCAATCGATTTCGGATTCCTGATTTAACATAGGTTTCTTATACGAAATGAGTGAAGTAAAGTTCATAGTGGAAGGAAAAGCAGACCAAACTTCTCAATTTTACAACTACCTGACAAGCAAAATTACGAAGTTTTAAGTTTTAAAATGTTGGGCATTCCTGATATAGGGCATTTGGTGGTCATAATTTCTTTGAAATTGGCTTTGAAGTCAAGTATTCGAATGCATAACAGTTTTGAGCGTAAGAAAATTTGTATTACTAGGCACAGCAATTTAGTAACAGACGAAAGCGGACCCATGAAAATGAACTGGCTTTTGTGAATTGGTTGCAGCCCCTACCCCTATCTTTGTGGAAAAGGGGGCTATTTAGAGACAGTTCAAACGTCTTATTCTGGATCATACGTGGAATATTTTAAACTATTTAAGCTATCAAATGAAAACTCACTTGGAGAAAGAAGATTACACACTCATACTAGTGAATATTTTCTTACCACTTCAATTGTGGTTTTCTAGTAGCCATGTTGCCTGAGCCATTGGCATGAGGAAACCGCATCCAAAAATCTCGTTGAGTACACAAATCTCTCGACAAAATTGTGAATATTCTGAGCTCTTCGGAAAAGGTTTTTCTTGAATAAAGCAAATTGATCCAGTAAAAATATTCATGCTTTATCATCAATCACTTTCTCCCACTCCGATTTAAAATCTTGTTATATACGTTCAGTTATCAAAACGATCAGATTTGTTCAGGCATATGTTCAGATTAGGTTTCAGTAAGGAAATTTATCTAGAGAAACAATAAATTTAATTAATGAAATCATAATTAAAACAGAATAAAAAATACAGGTTTAGATTAACTGAATTCTAACAGTAAATGCCTGATGGGGAGACTGTTGGGGGTGGGGGTGGGGGTGGGGGGGGTTGGAAGAATATAGCAACAATGTCTGAGCAATTTCCAGAATTGGTAGCGAATTTCGAGTAACATCCACAAATATAACATAACGTAGAGTTGGCTGCATTTCCAGGAGTGGGGGGGGGGAACAATCTTTCCTATTATCTTATAATTATTAAAGACTTTGTATATCATAAGACAATTTTCAAATTAAGAACAGTTCAAGTGGTAGCACATTTTCTTGGTTCCTTATTGATGAAAATAGTTCTACAGAGCGCTTTCTTATTTCCTAATCTATATCATTGTAAGAGCACTTCATATGCAAAACTTTTCCTTCGGTGACATTTATTCTACACCTAGTGTAATGTTGAGTAAATTAAGCTTTCTGGATCAAAAATTACAAACCTCCACATTAAAATACGAACAGTTTCAACCTCAGCATTTATTTAGTCAGGACCACCTCGGAGGATTAAGACAAATCTATTCATATGTAACATTTCAGCATTATTTGTCCTTCCCATCATTTCCCACTCCACCAATGTTTTTCCCGTTGATATTCATCACGTTTCGCCAAAAAAAGACAAAAGTTGTCCACTTTTGTGTACCGCTTTTGTACCAATTGGGCTGTCCTAGTAGTAGCTTTCGACTTCTTCTCGCCCCTTTTACACGATCAGGACCATTCAGTACACTGTCTCAATCGTGAATTAAGGGGGGTGGAGGGAGTGTAGTCACAAGTGAGCTGAAATTGGCAACACATGAATCTTCACAATTACTTTTCCGTTGATAATTGGCTAATACGTGTGTGATTGAGGCGTGATTCAGTAGCTTTATAAATTAACGTGCTGTGTGGAAACTGGAAGTGGAAAGAATTTCTGTCTCAAACGCAAAGCCTTGAAAGTCCACTTCATGAAAATTATATTAATATTTCATTAAGCTGATGGAGTATTGAAATATTTGTGTTAAATTTCGATATATATTTAAATAAACAACAATTTGAACTAGTACGGAAAAAATTTGCTTAATGCCAACTTTAGGAAAATGCAAAAAAATGATTTGTTAGATGAATGTCCATCAAATTGGTATCCTCCGAGACGTCTTCTTTCTCTCAATTGTTATCTAGTCCATTCACTTTGTAATAAGAACCCGACAGACGGAATTTAAAGTCACAGAGAGATCATGGTTTTTAAACTTTAAATATTCACAGGCTATCTTCATGTCATCGTTATGATATTTGGGCTAACATTGTTCTTGAAAGTTCTCGGGACATGAACTATTTTCAATCTGGTGGTGTTTCGGTACTTAACCCCAGTAATATGATGAAAAATTATAGTCATACAGGTTGCCTTTGTTGAATGAGTGAATAAAGCGGCCTGGAGTAACTACAACAGTGTCATATCTTCATTTCTCCCGGTCTGCGGGTCAACTTATTCTGTCGACATCAGCTGAGAAAATAGATACCCCATAATTACAACAGAATAAAGTAGCCTCACTATACAAAATTTGTATTAAGAGAAAATGTTACATTTATAGCAAATGACAGGTTTATGACAGCCACCACTAGTGCTTTAGATGACTTTGGGCTTCGCACTGAGGGGAGGAGCATCAAAGTCACAGAAGTCGAGAGAAGGAACAGAATAGGGATTCACAGATGTTAAAAAAAGGCAGACACGAAGGTAGAGAGTAGGGTAAGGTGAGTACTGTTGAAGTGGTCGAATATGATATACAGTTGGGTCATGGCAGACTAAAGTCAGACGTTAATTGTCAGTTTATAGACTTCGTTACCGTATGAGTATCCGTAGCCCAGAGTGTATCCATTGGAGGTAAGTCTTTTGCGCACCAAGATAAGAGAAGTAGCGTCTTTTAATTTAACCACCAGAGTCGCCGATGTTGGTCCTTTTCAATAATGGAACTAATGCAAACCGTGCAGCTTCTGATATAACACTATATACTCACTGAAACTATTCGGGTCTCTGCTTAACCATCTATAAAAGGTTGAAATCAACGGAAGAATATTGATGACTTATACAAAGATTGTTTCATTAGGAAACACAAGCACTTACATGGTTACAGAGTTTATCAATAACTAAGACAGCGGTATGATTCCGATCAACGACAACCAAATGAAAGATAAAGTAGGGATATGTAACTAGCTCAGGTTTACGAAAAGATAAATGAAAGTAGATTTCTTAAGGGGAAATCTCGATAAATTCAAACTTTACGAATACCAATTTTTCCTTAAAACCTTATTTTGAGAAACCTCGGAACCGCAGTCTAAGATGCGTAAACTGTTAGATGAAAAATTTAAAGGCATGTTGATTTTCATTGCCTTCCATGCGTATTCCACCGTTGCGGTCGCAAATTGCCTAGTTATTAAAAGGTTACGTCTTACAGCAAGCAAAGATCTTATAACATACTGATGTTACTCGATTACACATCCGATATTAAAATAATAGGTGGAAAATCTTGACTAAAGAAGCTTCAAAGCCATATCGATCAAAGTACCAACTAGGTCTTTATTTTAATCAGACTATCACGGCTAAATCAGTCATTAATGCGAATTGCTGTTTCCAAAAGTATGAACATCCATCGAGAAGAAATTTGATAGAAAAGAGTGAAATGATCAAATTCGAAAGCTACAGGTTGACTTCGTTGTGGAAATGAGTGGAATTGCTGATACAAGCTTATCCTTAATTTATTATTGAAGTATGTTGTAGTGACAGAATGCTAGAAATAAAGGGAAATCCTAAAAGCTAATACCGGAGTTTTCCGAAAGTCCGCCCATCCGAATAAGCGCCCATGAGGAAAGTCATTCTGAGTGCACAATACGCATGCACATCTTAAGTTTAATATTTTGATTCTGTGTTAATGCCAATGGAATAAAATTTTTATAATATCTAAATAAATTCTTCAACTCCATCGAGATCATTAAAAAGCGAATATGTCTTCGAAACTCTATTCTTAATTTGTTCGAAATATACTTCATGAAAAACATACAATTGCTAATATAAATTTTCAACTAATGTGAATACTTAATATAATTTTATACTGAAGAGATAGATTACTTTACATTTTTTTACTTTAAAGTATCGCCAAATGTACTTACGGTACACTATCATACGAATCCAATATTATTAACAATCCTAATGCATGCAAAATATATGTTATCAAAGGAGGGAATTTCTAGATCAGTTTACATTTATTGCCCAATAGTTTTACATAAACGTTAAAATCAGCTGGATAATTTGATATAAGAAATTATACTAGCTCCTTAATTAACAGGAGATAGAACGCTAAACATAGTGTATCTTTTAATTAGTTACTTCTATACTTTCTAAAAATATAGACGTAAAGTTACATTTAGCTGGTACAATACGCATTATTAACAAATATGCATGCGGGATAACAAACTTATCAAAATATTTTTTCCTGATTAAACGGCAATTTGTAGTAAGTAGTGTAGCGGATTGCTACGCTAGTAAAGCCTGACCGACTCAGAAATCTCTATGGCAGATTCTCCAACATCTAGCTAAACTCCCAGAACAAGCTAAGCTATAGCCCAGCTATAAGGGAAACAGACGTATAGCACGGAATACGTTTATTCGGTACGTATATTGATAGCGAAGTGTAATGTTGGCAAAGCAATTAGTTATCAGATAACTCTAGCATAATTCGCGTAAAAATTAATAACTAAATATTTCTGAGTGATTTTCTATAGCAGGATTTCTATTTGGTCATTGATGGACCGTCACACAGTAGTGTTATTTCATCTATATTAGGAAAATTTGTTCTTATAATATGCGATAACTTACTAAAACAATAAAAAACAGAACATCGAGATTTTTTAAAAATAACAATTCACATATTTATATTAAAATCATTATTTATCTCAGAAATTATTATGTATGTACATCTTGTTATAAAATTTCTATGCTACTGGCGAAAATTGAATATTGGGTTCTATTATGGAAAAGGTAAGATTTCCGGCCATTTCTTGAATGTGTTAAATGCCGGTAAGGGCTTGTGCTTCCTGAGACAAAATGGTAGGAGTTTGGTCTATATGGTTTTTCTTTAGCCAATTTTTTCCTTTAACCTTTCGATACCTTTTTATATGTCTCTTTTTTACTATTTGCAGTTCTATATCCTTTTATGCCTTAATAACTTGTTTTTCACTTATGTCATCGACTTTCTTTATTTGTGGAAATTTATATTTTTGGTTTCATTATTTTGTCTTCAATTGTGTAGTTCAGACCACAAGGTGGAAGGGACCGCATTCTTAGGAAGTTTCTCTCGATATCTCAGACGGATGAAAAGATAGCTATTGCTTGTTTAGGTGCCAACAATTGGAAACTCGAACCTTCTCTTGAATTCTTCTATAACAGATATTCGAAAATCCTCAATGATAATAAGATTGAAGAGCTTTATCGTCGTTATTGTGGTTGGTTTGCTTTCTCTCTTTCGTTTCAAATCGCGGTGACCAATTTGTTTTTTATTGTTTCTGGTTTTAACCCTTTTTCAGACAGTGAACATCCTGATCGTATACTTGTTACTGGAATGGAACGTTTTATTGTCAATGATCTTAAACTCAATCCTGCAAGTCGTTTGGTCCTTATTTTGGCCTGGAAATTTGGCGCCCGTACTCAAGGAGAATTTACGAAAGATGAATTCTTCCATGGTCTACGTACGCTAGAGTATGTTTTATTTTAACTATTCCTCAGTCATCATTTGAGGCGCACTTATGAGAATTTCTGCTTCCTAGATGTGATTCTATTGAATCTCTTCAAAAGCGTCTGCTCACCCTAGAATCAGAAATCGAGAAACCTGATGCATTTAAAAGCCTCTATACTTTCACTTTTGGTTTTGCCAATGTAGATAGATTCAACGCAAAATCTCTTCGTAAGTTACTTGATCTTCTATTTGAAACTGGTCTTTGTTTGCATTTTAAACCATGATTAAGTAAAATTTTGTGCTAGTTGGAATTACATCTTGATCTGGTCAGTGATCTGTTTTGTGTCGTATTTTGAAGTGCTTCTACGTCCCTATGGTGCTGAACATTCTTAATGGTACTCGAAATAGTTTAGTATGCTCTCGTTGGCTTTACCATTTTTCACTTTCCCCTTCATGCGTCTCTGGTTGTGCACTTCTAACAAGGTATTGGAAATTTCATTTTTAACTTGTCCTCTCTTCTATGTCAGTTTCCTATCAACAGACCTCCCTAGTAATATACAGTAAAAGCTAAACTATGATCTTAAAAACTGTCAGGTTCAATTTTCTTCTTTTTTACGCAGCTTAAATCGCATCCATCTGGATTCGAGGTTAAGACGACAGTTGACCCTTTAACCGTTATACTTGGTTTTTCTTTCGTCTGTTATTCGACCTTTCTTCAAAATTTGAATCTGATCTATGTCTCCTCATTTCTATGAGAAAATCTTTTGTAAAGATACAGCATTGAAACCTACCTGTATTTCTCCCTTTTTATTTTACCTCTCAGGAACGGATGATGCTATCGCCTATATGGATTTACTCCTCCGTGGACGATTCGTTCATCTAGACCTCTGGTTCAAATTTCTTCGGGCAAGTCTTTTCATCAGTAATGACCTTTTATTAATTTCCTTTAGTGTGTCTTGAATATAGTTCTTCCCTGTAGGAAAAGAATCAAACAACAATTTCAAAGGATACATGGGATTTATTGTTAGCTTTTGCCAAAACTATTGCACCCGACTTCTCTGACTACGATATCGAAGGTACGTTTAGAGGCCGACATCAAGCACCTTTTTAATAATTTTAAAGAAAGAATTAGTATTTGTAAAATCCCCAAGAGTCTTCTATCAGAATTATCTACCAAACTGCAGTTATTGTGTTTTAGTAAGTAGGTAGCAAATCCCGCCTCCCTCCAATAGTAGCTTTGTGCCGCGTAGTTGCATTCCACTCTAGCTCAGTTGTGTTCATTTTTTAACTTGATTTATCAGTAGTTTGCTTAAGTGAAATAGTGATTATGACTGGGCAAATAGCTTGAATTGAGATTTAATTTTTACTCTTAAGTGTTTCGCAACGATCAACTCTACGTTTTGCGCCCAAGTAGCTCTTTTAAAATGTCTTTTTCATTCGAATTTCATTATTATTGGTATTAGCTAGTTGTTCTGAATAACTGTTGGAGCAATTCTATGAGTTTTTTAACTTTAGAAAGGGGAAATGAGTTTTCCTTACATTTTATGTCTATTTTATTTGACGTGGAAACAGGTGCTTTAGTTTTAAATCTTAGATTCCTCACTTCAATGGAATCATCTCGTTATTTCTAGACATCCAGTTTCCCGTATAAATTGGCTTTCTTAAAGGCATAGTAAGTGAAACTGATATAGTTCGATTATATCAGAATTTGTATGTTTTATTTCATTAGTTGCGGCCAAAGTGTGGGGGGGGGGAGGTTTAAAGTCGATGGATTTCGGTAATTTTTGTGCAATAATTCTTCCTAGGATATAAGACTGTCTTATTTTATGTGAATTTGCGAGAATATTTGCTGGTATAACATCTCAATGTTACAAATTTGCTTTATTTCTTCTTAATATGGTTTGATTTTCAACCTTGATATTTTGTCCACACCAACAAGACAGAGCTTTGTGTCTGTTTAATTTGCTTTAGCCATGGTTTTGTGCCATTTCTTCCTAAAGCTTGGTATCACGTAGTTGTTGGATAAAAAATATTTATCGCAAGAAAACCTGGTGGATATCTCAAGAGTTGCAGTACTTTTTTCAAGCCTTAAAGAATCCTCTGAGCTCCCTTTTTCACGTGCCTCTGCAAAAATGTGGTTCTAGCGACGGGCTCGATTTTTGTTACTGTAGGCTCGACTTGATCAGTGCGGTTTTTCTGTTTCGCTCTCTGGGCGTGTGCCAGCGGGATTGGAGTACCTGAAATCTTATAGGAATAGTTACTCATTAACTGCCATGCACTACCCTTGGTCTTAAGCTAACAATTGCACAATTCTGCAGTTATATAAAATATCATAAACAATAAATGTACTGCTGTTTTTAATTAAGTAGTATTACTTATCATTCATAAATTCAGTGCGCTCGAAATCGTTTTTTGACTAAATTAGTTTTTTTTTGTTCATTTCTTTAATTTGGTGTTTTCGAATTTAAAATTGTTCTTTTGTACAACGTCTTAAGATTCGAAGTTCCGAAATGAACTCTCTAGAGCCATAGATTTTAAGCTAAAATATATAAACTTGTAGGTCTTTTCTTTGCTTGGCAGCCACTCCGGAATTGTCATTTTTGGCCAATGGGATGACCTTACTATTTTAGCGAAAAAGAGCACTTTTAGTACTCTATTTGGAAATGCGATTTATACATTGATGAATTATGTTTGTAGGTGCTTGGCCAGTTCTGATCGATGAGTTTGTAGAGTGGGCTCGTCCTCAAATCACTCCAGGCGCCGAGTAGTCTGTTGGCTAAAGATCCGGTGACTAGTAGTATCATTTGCACGCACTTATTCGGTGTGTGTACATGCTACGATTTACCCACCCCTTTCCCTCAAAACCACCTGCTCTTTTTTCTTGACCTTTCGCCACCAGTTGACTTTCAGTTGTCTCTCTCCTCCCCTCTCCCATCCTCTGTATATGCAACACATAAAAACTACCGGCGTGCTTATTGGGGAGAGCCTTTCGTTTTTCTTATTGCCTCATTTGACGCACCATAAGCCAAGCAACTAATCATTATTGTTCTATATGATTTAGCTGACAGTTAACTCTAGCATCAGGATTTAGACGATGAAGGTTATTTGAATTGTTCTCTACTTAAGCTAGCTATCCGGGATTATGTGAACTATAGAAGGCTTCATATGAAAGTAAATAACTAACGGGAAAATTTCCTCTTATAACCCCCCTCTCCCTGGAATGATGAGATTTAAAGCTCGCCACTCCTTTATTAGCCAGATTTAGATCGTCACTGCGTGCTCATGCATTCGTTACTGAAGGGGGGGGGGGTATGTGGCTCAAACGAAGACCCCACTTTGCCCTTGATTGTGAAACGGTAGCTGTAGCTTGGGTATAGGGGATGAACTACGGTAGTCGGTTAGATAATCGTTTGGTAACTTACCAGAGTATCGAAAATCAGATTACCAATTAGTAACTTGCTCGAAGGACTCCTTCATAAAAGTATAATTTTCGTACTGAATGGGAATAAAGTTATGAGCATGAAATATTTTAAAGCGATGGGCAATTGCACGATGGTCATGAGGTTAACTGGTCGACATTTTTACAATCGCCACAATTTTATTTGAAGCCCTCAGTGGCAGAATCTAGGAATTTTGCACCGAAAACAACTTTGTAAAAATTTGTTAACTCTGAAATATTTAGGCCTGTTAGAGTAGCTAATAAGAACCAACCAAGAATAGCTCAACCGCCTGCTAATTGTATATTGTCAGTAAATAGCGCTAATAAGGGGGACAGCATATGTGAATGAAAAATTAGAGTCATGAAACTTTTGACGAGTTTGAAAGCTTTCGACATGTCCCCACCCCCTCTATGAAAGTGGAAAGCATATATCTGTGCTGTCTCATCGATTTAATTATATTCATAGGGACATTTCATTTCAGATCTATATCCTATGTATGGTGGTCCTTCTACTTACAGCTTACCAAAGACAATCAAAATTTAATTGATTTTCAAATACGATGATCAGATAATATCAAACCCACGAGTAGTAAATTCATGAGAGTAGAAAGTGGATTGGTGTTAAAATTGACAGAAGATGGAAATGGATAATCGCAAAGTTGGTTTCGTAAAGGGACGTCAATGCATTATCCAGATCAAAATTTAGGCGCTCGAATTGGTGATCAACTTGTTAGGAGTTAGGCATATGTTTGGAAATATGTTCACAAGATTAAAATAATGAATTTCTAATGCCTTAAATGGTTAAGGGACCTGTCATTCTTTTTAGAAAGATTTGCAAATTGTGTGAATTTTAAGTAAACAAATGATTACAAAATGTCTCCTGGCGAAGACGGTATTCATCCCGAATTTCTAATTAGAATGGGACCAAAAGCCAAGGAAACCATGCTGACGCTTTTCAACAAAATCTGGGAGACCAGTCTCGTACCTAACCAATGGGAAGTTGCCATAGTAATACCAGTACTAAAAAAGGGCAAAGACCCTAGCAACTTTGACAACTATAGGCCTATCTCCCTCACAAGCGTGCTGGCTAAACTTGTGGAAAGAATGGTTAACAGGAGGCTGACCTGGTTCCTTGAGACCAACAATATTCTTAGGAGTGAAAAAGCAGGTTTTAGGACACAAAGATCAACTAACCAACAAGTAGCCACTTTCTCCCAACACATCAAAGATGCTCTTGATGCAAGAAATACTCTTACGGCTGATTTCGTCGATTTCAAATCAGCATATGACTTAGTATGAAAAGCGAAGCTAATTCTAAAATGGGCAAAGATTGGTATTAAGCATAACATAACGGAAAGTGCCCTTAATTGTGCACTTAAACTACTAGCAAACTGGTGCGACAACAATGGAATGGTAATCAACAACGCGAAAACTGCATTCCAAACATTTTGTTTGGCCATCACAGCATAAATCCCCTTCTAAGGTACAAGGATACTACCCTAGAAAAAACCAGTGAGTTCACATATCTCGGAATGACATTTGACACAAAGCTAACATGGAAAAGTCACATTGCTAAAATAGCAGAACGAGTCTCCAATAGACTGAATGTACTGAAGCGTCTTGCTGGTAGCGTATGGGGCTGTGCACGCTCAACTCTCGACACCACCTACAAGATGTTTATTCAGCCAATAATGTATTGCTGTGAGCCACTCATTACAGCCACAGAGGTGACTCTCAAACCCCTCGAGAAGGCACAGAACCAAGCATTACGACTCATTACTGAAGGGATAAAATCAACACCCATTGATGAAATGCTCCTAGTTACGGGAAGCACCACAATATGTTCCCTTATCAAAGAGAAGGCCTTGATCCTCTATGAGAAGCGACTGTGCATTCCTATGGTCAAATTCTTCAGCAACTATGGGAATAGACCAATCTGGTCTAATACAGAAAGCCATAGAACTGAAGAAAGAATTACAAATTGATGACAAACCCAAAGCCTCCCTCTTCTCACGAACCCATAGCAGACACTGATGTAGTGTGTTGCACCCAACTGCTTGACGTCAGACACTGATGTAGTGTGTTGCACCCAACTGCTTGACTTCTTCTGGAAATCATTTTGAAAATCAATGTCAACTATCCTGGAGATCAATGGCTCCAAGTCTTCACTGATGGGTCATACGTAGAAAACTAAGCAGGTGTCTATTCTGAACTTTTCTCTTTCTACGCAGCAGCAGGACACAATAGGTCCGCTTTCGAAGGAGAAATAGAGGCCATTAGGATAGCACAAGACCAATTATGTTGCCTAGATACGAAATTCACCAAAGCAATGATACTTTCGGACTCACAGTCAGCAATAAACGCAATTGGAAGTGGAGAGCCTCCCAAAACAGCTGAGATAAAGGAATGTAGAAAACTCTATCAGCTGCTGAGAGAGAAAAACAAAATAGTGGTCCTACAATGGATTCCTGGTCACTGTGGCATTAAAGGCAATGAGCTTGCCGACACACTTGCTAAGAAGGGGACAACGATTTTGCAATGCATGGACCGGCAGATGTCTTTCCACACAATGAAGGCCTTAATCAGGAGAGAATTCAATACCACAAGGTGCAACGAACTTAAAGCTCGAACAAAGGAGAAACAGTGGACAGTGGCACTCTTCGATATAGCCGACTGGCCAAGAATCGAAGCCGTTGCTGAGTTTAGACTACGTACCGGACACGATTGCCTGGGGAAACGCCTTCACAGATTAGGAGTGTGCACTCAACCTACATGCCCCCTCTGTAACCTACAGGATGAAATGGAGAAGACCCACCTGATTCGGTGTCCAGCCCTAAAGACAACGACGGAAAGCCAGGGATACTGGGAGGCACGAAGACGGCTAATGAACTGCTATTAATTAACTGCCATGAATGTACCCCCCCCCCCTCCACCCTTGGGGGAAGCTGAAGTTAAAGTTTAAGGTCTAATGATAAATATCACAAAGCCTGCCATTCGAAATAATAATAATGATTACAAAATTAATTAGAGAGCGTTTTTCGCTTCTCCAACAATTACTCCTTTATCTAATGAGGTTGAGATTGCAGACTAGGCCACAGCTATTTCATATTCGTTTTTTTCACAAGTTACGTGAATTTCCCTTGGTAATCGAGAAACAGGTTCAGCCAAGTGACGCACACCTTTTCACATTGCAGCAGAGAGGTGCATCGTCACCGGGGCTCACAGAGTTATTGCTCTTCACTGCCCAAGATTACTTTATCTCGGGATCCTCCGTCCACCTCAGCTTGTTCCCTTCTCCTTATTGCTAACTTAATTGAACGTTTCACAGGTACAGTAAAAAAGGTCTCCAAGTTTTTCAAGTTCCTCACTGAATAGAACGCAACTATCAACTTTCTCCAAAAAGCGACCTAAGTTGCAATCATTAGAAAAAAATATAATATTAGCTACACTACACTAATTGCCGATTGCCTTCTGGAACTGTCTCTATTTTCCAATAGTCTATCTCGTGATCTCTAAAATGAAAGACATACATTCTAACCAATGTAGCACTTGCGAGCTTTATTTATTAGTCATTTAATAAACTCATGCCCACTGCACTATTGTCTATTTACTTCTTACCTCATTTTGAGGAATTAAATAGGAGCAATGTTAAAAAGAACATATGTCGTCGAAGCGAGAAGTTCTCGTTATCCTTTTCCAAATGAAAGTGAAACTAGGAGGCACTTGAGAACCAATCACGATTTCCAAGATTATTTGCAAACAGATTGACTCATATCTTTAGTTGACACGCGCTTCAAGAAACAAATGGAAACATTTATTTATACCAAATGGCAGGGTTTATGATAGTTATCATTAGCCCTTTAGTTGACTTCAGGCGTCACAGAGGGAGAGGAACATCAGATCGAAAAAAGTCGTGAGGGGGGGGGGTGAACAGAAGAGTGTTTTAAATATGTAAAAGAGACAGACACAAAGGTAGATGAAAGGTGAGGTGAGTACTGTGGTAGGGGTCGAATATGACATACAGTGGGGTCATGATAACTTGAAGTCAGAAGTCATCTGCCTGTTTATAGACATTTTGCCGCATGAGTATACGTTGCCCAGGGTGCACCACGTGGAGGTAAGTTTATCGCACACCTCGCAAATGGAAGCACGAATATGGGTCGTCAAGGTTTCCAGTATGAAAAGTAAGGTGACAATGAAGAAAAGCAATATGGCTGAAGGAGGTCCAACGGTTGATCCGATTATTCTGGATCCCCGATGAGAAGAGTTCTTTCGGATATTTCTCCTTCATTTTACTGCCTGAACGTCCCCTCCGAAAATCGATCAAAGTACCTCTTTGTGGACTTTTATTTTCAATGCCTTCAGTAAGTTTGTGCTGATGAAAGTATTTAAGTTTTCTATGCTCTGCTATAAAGAATGACAAAATAAATTTCATTCTCCTTTCACTTACTTTAGCCTCCTTGAAATGTCAGAGTACCTAAAAAAGAAGCTTAGACTAATCAAGAAACAGCTAGCTTCTTACAAACAATAATCACCAATGGTTCTACTTTCGATTTCAGCGCTGTTAATATTCAATGACAGTTTAACTAATACGTCAATCGCCTGCTGTCACGCAGTAGACCATCGAGGATATTCATTCGATCTCCGTTTAGTACGAAATGAAAGGCCTACTTGCCAACTTAATCGGCCAAGGGAATCTAAAAATTATATTTTGAGATTCATTTGAACCTGACTAGCATGAAAAGTAATTTACCTGCCTCTGCAGGGCCCAGAGCTGCTGATCGGTTACATGTGCTGCTCAGTTATTGATGTGTACATGCCCCCCCCCTCCCCCTAGCATGAGTGTTACGCATCCTTCGGTGTCCTTGCTCTTGTCTGCAAAGGATAATACATATGAGTAAACAGAGGTGCCGATCAAATAGAAGGACATTTAGAATTCATCCCATGTGATGGATTCTCCCTTGTTTAGTGCTGAAGAAGGAAGCTGACAACAAAACTAACACTCCGTAGGAAAAATGTGTGACTTGGCTCTTGGTTAGACGCAATGGTGTTTGAGTCAAAGATATTATGATCTCAACAAAGTTTATTTATATCAAATGGCAGACTTTATGATAGTTATCACTAGCCCTTTAGTTGACTTCAGGCGTCACAGAGGGAGAGGAACATCAAATCGAAAAAAGTCGTGAGGGGGGGGGGTGAACAGAAGAGTGTTTTAAATATGTAAAAGAGACAGACACAAAGGTAGATGAAAGGTGAGGTGAGTACTGTGGTAGGGGTCGAATATGACATACAGTGGGGTCATGATAACTTGAAGTCAGAAGTCATCTGCCTGTTTATAGACATTTTGCCGCATGAGTATACGTTGCCCAGGGTGCACCACGTGGAGGTAAGTCTATCGCCCACCCGATCTCAATAAAGTCGTTTTTAGGAAATCGATTCAAGCTCGCAAGCTTAATGTGTCTTTTGCAGGGCTATTAATTGCTTGAATTTACCGCACCTAAATACTGGACCCATAATCGAAACAGTTGTTACTGTAGCTATTAGTAGCTAGCAGACAGCCAACCATCTACTCATGTCCAATTCCGCTCAGGTACTGCATATCGTTGTTTGACCCATTGCTCTTCTCCCAGTTCCTTAGCTAACAGTTATGGTCTTATGAAAAAGGGAATAAGATAATTTTGTAGCCACGTTCATTCTACTTGGACAGAATATATATATATATATATATATATATATATATATATCTCCTAGGCAAAAATAAATGATCAATACATAAAGCGTGTTCTTTTTCCTTACCAGGTGAAATAAAGCAGGTAACTATAGTGCTCTCTGTTATCGCCAATAGCAACGATGCAATTTAAACATAGCATGCCTTACCTGCTAAACCAATAATATTTCATTTGGTGCTTGCTATTACTGTTTTCAGAAATCTTATCAATTAGTAACTAAAATGGAGACACCCGAATGCAAAGAGAATCATATTTTAATCGGAAAATGTGTTGTAGTTGGCGATGAGCGGGTCGGCAAATCATGCTTCATTTCTCGTCTATGTGGCCAACCGTTTCGGAATACGTATTCAGCGACTTTGGTCGATATGGCACCAGTAAAAACCACGAAAGATGGGAATCTTATGCTCGTTGACTGCTGGGACACACCAGGTAAGATAACTGATATATTACATTTTTCATTATAGCTATTAACCTGGCTCCCTCATTAGTTTTTAACGCTTAAAAATTGCATCCAAATGCGAAAGTGACATATTACCGTTTGCCCATTTTAAATAAGGATTCGTAGTTTTGTATTGGAAAAATATATATCTTAAATATGTATAATTTGTCCACTAAATGAATAAGTTCTGAATATGTAATCGAAGGACATAGGAGATTCACAATACAAAGCAAGGTTTATCCACCAAAAATATTACTGATTCTGAATACTTCTCAAGTTCCCTCTTTTACAAGGTCATTAGGATTTGAAAAATTTCGGTGTTCCATGGTTTTAACGTGACTTTCCTTCTACTAATCAATTTCTAGCATCACACAAATGTTTTTTAACGGCCTCTTTACATTATGTGCATACCAAGTAACTATGATTCTTTAAAGTCTTTGCGATTTGCGCTCAAAAGGCACATGTTAAATATTAAATGATATGCATCGGGATAACCTAGATTTAACCTCACTCCGATAAGGTCAGAAAAGGTACTTTAAATAATGCACTTTACCACCAGTAAATGAGCACGTTTGGTTCATTAAGGAGCATGAATTTTTACCTAGATAAAGGTTTTCTATTTAAGAAGAGGCGAAAGCAAGTATCATTTATTAATTACTGGTCAATCACGTCCATTTAACCACCATTCTTATAAGCCTGACAGTGATCGCACAGAATTCCCTTTGGCATTGATTCCAGAAAATGATAAATGGAACAGCGTCAAATGGATGAGCACTATGCTCACATTATTCTTAAAAGCTATTCCATAAAACAGTATATTCTTGCCATTCCATTTCATAAAACATTTTGTGGCATTCAATTCAGGTGCTTATTCGATATTATTACTACCATTCTTAATTGGTGCATAGCTGAAAAAATGCATTAAAACAATTGGTATCACAGTGACGTAACGCCCCATTCCTTATGGTTGTGTAATGAGTCCTAAAGCAGCGCCTCTCAAACAATTTTTAGTTTGTCCTATATTCATGCAAGCTGGTCAATCTTTTTAATAAGTAATGTATAAGCAAACTTCTTGAGAAAGATTTTTGATTGGGAGCACATCTAGCAAATGCTGCAACTTATCATAAGAAATGATTTTAATCGAATAGCAATATTTATTGTACTTTTAAAAAGGACTAAAAATAAGTTGAATTTACTAGAGTGATCCAATTTATATATCAATAGGGAGTCTAATATAGCTCTCCGTTAGTCAGTTCTTTTAATTCAACTTGATGGGATAATGCTCATTGGCCTTAATTCCTTTGCAAATGATCAGTAAAATCTTAGATATATCTGTAAGATAGAAGCCCTGTTGGGTCCGAAGTGTGTTGTGCTAATACTACAGATGATCTTCTAATTTCATTTGTCAAAAAATAAAATTAATTGGAATGGATCGCTTAAAGGGTAGCAGACAGAGAATAGTACCGTTTTCTGGCGATAGGTAATTTTCGTCAGTAATGGTAGTAAGGTTCAAAAAATGATTGTGAGCATTTTGATCAATCCGAGTGTTCTATGCAATATCTTTTCAGCCATTGTATTTGTGCAAAACCACTAATCATTAGAAATAAAATTTAACCCATTTTGTAGAATGGTGTCTTATCTCAAATTTCAGATCTACAACTCAGCAGAATGTCGCTAAGTCAGAACTCAAACAAAAATTTAACTGCTATGCGTCTGTATATTTAATCTATTTAGACCAAAGTTTTGTATGAAATGCTATTTAGACATGAGGTACATGGTTTTCAAGCGCAAGGTTGGACAATTCTACTTCTTCAGCGTTGTCAGACAGCGGAAGAAAGGTTGCGGCTGAAGTGACAACGTATAATGATCTATATCACCATTACCCAAATTAAAGCCAAATATTATAGAATTTTCAGGTTGAAAGACCACTGAGATCGGCTTGCTAAGTATCATATAAATGGCAAAGTGAACATTATCAAAGAAGTTGGGAGCAACGTTAGAGCGTTCAAATGAGTAACATATAAACTTTTAAAGGATTAAGAATTTTGCCTATTTCATCTCTTCTATGGTAAAAATGAGAGGTACTGGGTACCATGTATGAATAGAAGTGCCAAGACCAAATTTTATTTATTAAAGGTTGGTTAGTACGCACTGGGGGGCGTCATTGAGTAGTATTTACTGCAATCCAAGGGACGAATAGTCAGGTTTTTATTTTATTAATGCGAACTACCTATTTGCCAAATTAGCTGAAGGACTGACTGAAGTGTCACAATTATTTCGGCATGTTCTAAAATACCAAGTCCCAGGAAGCTTTTCACCAATTCACTTTCCATAATTAAGTGAAGGTAAAAGTGAGATTCATTTAATTCAACTCTGCAAAAATATTCCACTAGCACTTGCTGTTTGGTAATTAAAAACATAGAATTCATTCCAGTTTGAAGAGATTATTGTTCTTCCCTCCTTGTATCGAATTTAGTGATTTATTTGACCTGACAATTGCCATGAGAATCTAATGTTTGTTTTAAATACGTTCTCATTATAAATCGAGCATTCCTGTTAGAGCCTCCTACGTATTCAAACTCCATTATTATTGCGCCATAATAAATTAGCACTGAGTTTTTCGCTAATAGAACTTGCAATTCACCTAATTTGCTTCTCTTACTAAAGAGACTGGTAATTGGTGCATCAGATGTCTTTGCGATGGCTGGCTTTCACACTTTTACTGACACTCATATTCACGCATTGCATATTATTACTAGTTCTAGTCACAATGAAATGGATGACCAGGTCTCCTAGTCACATTCACTCATCCCACTCCTTATTAATCTTACATATGACAGAGTGAAACAATCCTTTTTTCTTGAGATAGCTGTGGTTATGTAAAATTGCAAAGTGGCACAGTAAGAGGTGAAAGAGGAGTTGGATTTGGTGCAACTAATCGATGTTTTCTTTTCTGATAAGACTGAGTAGTCAGCTACCTCATGTGGTATAGTTCTTTATGAAAAATCTAAATGTTTTGAATCCGATTTTTCGTAATATGATATCTGGTGCTTTTTTGATGAGCTCCCATCCATAGTACACGGAGATGATTGAAAATTGGAATGTGTGGTCATGGCAGTTTGGCCTAGTGGAATCTTCAAACATTCACTAACAGGCAAATGAAATTAGGCGATAAAGTGCCGATATTTTACTTCCAATTTATTCAAATGCTTTTATTTTTACAAAGACTAAAAGTGAGTCAAATTGTAGGAGCTCATAACCTGGAAAAAATACGTTTTTTGGCCTACCAGAATGCGCACATCTTTGCTATTTGCTTTTCTGTTGCAATTGTGGAGTCTTTTGAACACATCCGCAGCAAATGGCTCAAGGAGGTACGCGAAAACGGACCGAAAAATGCTGTTCTTTTTCTAATTGGTCTACAAAACGACCTTAGGGCCGATGAGTCGATTAATAAGGAACTTAGGTCAAAGGGACTCGAAATGCCAACAATAGATCAGGTTTGTTTTATTTAATTTTAATAATTTAAACCTCACATATGCTGAATATAAAAAAATAAATTTTTGCTCAAATTGATTCTAGAATAAAATTAGTTAAAACATAACTTTCAATATATCTAATGAATGCATTTGAATATGTATTTAGTTATTTGAGTAGCTGTCAAATGTTAATATCACTGAACATCGATGCATGAGGATCACTATTAATGGCGGGAGAGAACAATAAATAGTTAGAAGAGGGCATAATAATAATATTTTGACATAGAGTAACCCGCAAAAAATTAGATTATAAATGCTGAAGATAAGCAAATTGTCGTAGGTAAAAATCAAGTGAAGGAACTACAGGTTAAAGAAAGCTTTTAATGGGAAATAGTCAGTAGGGGTTAAAGTGCAGGATATTTGTAAATACGGTTAGCAATTACAGCCAGAAATGGCCTCCTTTTGGCTTTCCCAATCGGCTCACTATGTATACAGGCGAACTGACTTCCGTCTTCTTGGCCCCACACACACAGATAAGAGGCATTTAATTAATTGAGGTTTCTGTTGTTTACCGAGTACTTAAAAACGGTCATCCATAACAGCTCACTTACGAAATAAATTACCATTCAAGGATTCAATTAATCGATTCATATTATAATGCTTTAGCGCCAATTTTATACTTTGTTTTAGTGTTCAGATTTGGCTGAAAGCATTGGGGCTGTTAGTTATTTTGAGTGTTCCTCCAAGGCGAACGTCGGTTTTGAAAATATTCTTGACGCCATGAAGGAGACTGTTCAAAATCCCATCAAAATTGTGCGTCACGCTTCGGTTTCATCTCCAAGAGGGAGTCTTACAGGATTCCCCAGTAATGTCCCGAAGACCAGCCTCCAAAATACCCAGAGAACATCGGGGCTCTAAAACTGCTTCAGGAAGCCTTCCAAAATTAACTTTCTTTTATGCCACTATGTTATTTTTATTGCGATTGATCAAAAAGTTGAGAGAAAATAAAAACTCCATATATTACTATATGTTCGCAGCATTCACTGACCGAGACTTTTTTCAGATTTCATGTTTGAATAGCCAAGACTTCTTCCAGTTTAGTCAGGAAACACCAACTTCCAAATTATTGGCTGGTTTATTACACTTTATTCATTTATTATCTAGGGTAAGTCAAGGATTAACTCAAACCGTTTTGGTAAAGTATCTGTTAATCAAGATACCATACGAAGATGATTATGTATCACAGACTTGCCAGTCTTTTAAAATTAAACTGGGTAGTTGATTCACTATGTCTTCAGTTTATACGTATTTATACTAATTTACAACCCACCATTTCCGATACCAATGTTTTAGAGGGAGAGAGAGATTCCATTCAATTAAAATGAAATTTAATTGTTACCTTGAGCTCTACAATAGGGCTTGTAGCGGATTGCTACCTTAGTAAAGCCTGACTGACTCAGAAATCTCTGGCTACGCTAGTAAAGCCTGACTGACTCAGAAATCTCAATGGGAGATCCTCCTACATCTAGCTAGACTCCCAGAACCAGCTAAACACCTTAGTAAAGCCTGACTGACTCAGAAATCTCTATGGCAGATTCTCCAACATCTAGCTAGACTCCCAGAACTAGCTAAGCCATAGGTCAGCTATAAAGGAAACAGACATGCAGCACGCAGCACGTTTATTCAGGACGTATATTGCGGATCAAGTGTACGCGCAGGGAGCTACTCATGATCAGGATGGGGGATTAGGTTAAACAAATAGAGGTTAATGATTGGTCACTGTTTGTACGGTCGCTGCACACAGAGTTGTACGGCCGCACCTCCCAATCCTGGCATGCAGGCATACGATGACGCACACAGCGATAACATGTCCCACAGGCTAATATTAGAAAGATAAAGGAAGCATCATAAACATAAATAACGATATTATTTCTTATTAATTTTTTTTCACGTGTAAGTATTTAATGCAATATTTTTCTCACACCAAATTATATTTCAGTTGTGATAATAATAACTTTAATGTGATAGTTCATTTAAGTGTATTTATTTTGGATAAACTTTCTCAAAAGGTTCTTTGAAGAGACTAAGATTGAAATCTAGGGATGAAATTTAGATACTAAACTTTGGACATTCAAAAACTGGAGTCTTGACACCATACATGATTCTTCTTAGCTTGCGGAATAGAGATCCATTTGTTCATGAAAAAAACAGCACCTTTTTTGAGTCTACCTAAACGCAGTTATGGGTCGCGCTTCAAAACTCACTATTGGAACCCCTTGGTTCAGCATTTAAGCTTTTGGAACCGGAACTCAGTATCGGACCTCGGTTTTAAAATTAATTTCAATTGCTATATCATTACGTCAATAAAGTGCTAGTTAGTTTATTACCGAAATTTGCAAATCATAGGAAATATTTTAATAGATATTAAATCTGAATTTTCGTAGACAGAATAAGCAGTAGCAGCAGAACTTTAATAAAACTTGGAAAAGCGTCAGTATCAAAGAGAGGACTGCGAAAGTTGAATATAAAGTAGAGGAAAGTAGAAAGGGGCTGCGGAATCTGAGTGGGAGGATTCGCGGAGAAAGAAGCTTATAGAAGCTCAATGAGAATCGGGAGATCGAAAGCGGATCTGGGAGAGTACTACACTTACGCACGTATTGATAGGGTGTAGAAAATGGCGGAAGAAATGGGACCTAAATCATGACATCCATATAAGAGGGCAAAAGGTGCGTGCTTGTACAAGTATGTGCGTGCGTGTTTTGTATCGGATTGAGATTAAGTGAGTAAACCGCGGTGTGGGAAATGAAATAAATTGCTACTAAAAGGAGAGTTTTTCTTACGTTTGTTGAAATGATACAATTGATTAAATGGCAGTTTTAATAATTTTATTCAATACCAAAAGGTAGATCTAGTCCAATAAACGTAGATTGATCGAGTACACTGATATTCTCGCCTCGATTAATGAATACAATGGTGAAGGGTTGATAAAAGTGCTCTTCTTCATGACAATAAAATAAAATTCTAATTGTGTTCATTGTTGAAGTAGAGGTTCAGTGGGGTTTCTATACAATTATATTCTTGAAATAAGCCTACTGTTGTAGAATTTAGATGGAATTTTACTAAGTTGACATATATTGTGAAATTAAAAAAATAACCTGAGATTTAGCTTTCAATAAAAAGCAAGACCACGCTATGACCTGAACCGAAACCATTGAATTTGGAAGGTATCTTTAATCCTTAACAACACTGTCGAATTCATCTCTATTCTTCCTGCAGTTAAGCGGGACAGCCAAAGGAATTCACTTGCGAATTATTAACGATCAAGTGTTCTTCACTTTCCTAGTCCCATTCGTTAATTTTGTATTACGCCTGTGGTGACGAAGATTTTTTCATCAAATGGCAGGCGTTTCGATAGTTATCATTAGTCCTTTACCTGACCTCGGGCTTCACAGAGGGGAGGAACATCAAAGTGGGAAAAATTCGAGAAGGCTAACAGAATAATGTTTCATAGATGTAAAAGAGACAGACAGACAGACACAAAGGTAGAGAAAAGGGTAAGGTGAGTACTGTGGAAGTGGTCGAATATGACACAATGGGGTCATGGTAGTTTAAAGTCAGAAGTCAACTGCCAGTTTATAGATTTTATTGCCATATGAGTACACGTTTGCCCAATGGCACCACGTGGAGGAAAATCTATTGCGCACCTAGTGATGACGAATATTAATATCAAATGGCAGGCGTCTTGATGGTTATCAATAGCCCTTTAGTTGACTTGAGACTCCACAGAGTGTAAGGAACATCAAAGTGAAAAATTCGAGATTGAGGAAGGGGGAACAGAAGAGTGCTTCAAAGACGAAGGGAGAAATGGTAGGAAAAAGGTGAGGTGAGTACTGCGAAAGTAGTCGAATATGATATACAGTGGGGTCATGGTAGTTTGAAGTGAGAAGTCAACTGCCAGTCAATAGACTTTTTTGCCGTATGAATATACGTTGCCCAGGGTGCATCACGTGGAGGTAAGTCTATCGTACACCCCGTGGTGACGAATATAAAACTGTACGTAAGATTAACTCGTGGAAAAACAAAAGATAATGCTCTCAAACTACAGCATTAGTTAAAAGATTACATGGCAGATACTGGATAAGATGCCCTGGCTAAATCTTAGCAATGTCCAAGGAAGTTCAGCCAAATGCGGACCAGTGAAAAATCTCTGTTATATGACGTCCAAAGGTAGCTAAGGTACATCAACAGTAGCAAGAACTCAGAACATATAGAATGAATGGAGTTAATTGTAAATATGACGAATTCTGGCAAGAATCAGTCACTTAAAATAATTTTTGTTGCCATACATTGCAATATCTACTGATTGCCGATTGACTGAGAGTTTTCATCACACATGTACCCTTGCTTGTTAAGGGATGAGTGGCGCACCAAACCTACCAGAATGCTCTAGCTTACATAGATTTCCTTTGATCAACCCTTCGATTACCACGATGATTTGGTGGTTTTTGGTAGGTGAAAAGGATGAATTTGCTTCCTTCCAAGCTATCGGAAAGGCTTCTGACTGTTAAGTAGATAGGGGGCAGTTCTCAACCAAATGTTCTGCTTCTTGCCTCTGTGGACGTTAGTTTCCTCGAGAAGGATTGCGGTTGAATTTGATCATTGACAAACTGTTGCAGAAGTTGAAATGAATCTATCTTTTGGACAGTCCGAGTTCAACTGAGAATGTCGACATAAGTTGATTTTGTTGCTTTGATTACAATGTTTCCCTTCAGTAAACATTGATTCTGATTTTGTCGGCATACTGAAGTTCTTCGGGCTAACTATAATCTGATCTGCGAAAGGAAACATAATTGGAGTACAGCCGGGGATAACCCTTACCATAAAAAGGATATGATAAAACCTTTTTAGATATGTAGAAATAGGGCAAGTAGTGATTGGCAGGACTGTCTCAATAAAGAATTTAATATTAACGATGACAAATTGATGGCCAAGGAAATCGAGTATGTTTGACAAATATACACTAAAAGAAGTTGATGACGATTCTGTCTTGTTCCAGGAGTTTAAACACTTACAGTAGATATTGTATGGGTTCCTCAGGATTGGAGCTGACAATGAGAGAGCTGTCAATATAGGCAGCGACGGAATCTGAGCCACGGAAAATTTGGTGCACCAAACATTGAAATTACCAAAGGATAAATGCAGGTGCTTAGAAAGATTGAATGATGTGATTACAACTAGATTTGTGGTATTTCCCAGGGCTGGTAATGTCTTGTGGGACACTGCACGCCAGGATTGGGAGGTGCGACCGTACAAACAGTGGCCAATCATTAACCTCCGTTTGTTTAATCTAAACCGCCATCCTGATCATGATTAAACTCCCTGCGTGTACACTTTA
>UZAE01000363.1:0-25186 GCA_900617975.1 Rodentolepis nana | reverse complement strand
ACAAAAAATCAAATAACTCCTTGCAATTAGATAAAAGTTTCAAATTTTAACTTTCTAAATGCTTTAAATTAACAACCGAAAAGCATAATTAAATATTTATTTATTTCAAATGGCAGGCATTTTGATAGTTATGTGGGACACGCTATCACTGTGTGCGTCATCGTATGCCTGCATGTCTGCTCGCCAGGATTGGGAGGTGCGGCCGTACAACTCTGTGTGCAGCGACCGTACAAACAGTGACCAATCATTAACCTCTGTTTAACCTAATCCCCCATCCTGATCATGAGTAGCTCCCTGCGTGTACACTTTATCCGTAATATACCCACTGAATAAACGTGCTCCGTGCTACACGTCTGTTTCCTTTATAGCTGGGTTATAGCTTAGCTGGTTCTGGGAGTCTAGCTAGATGTTGGAGAATCCGCCATAGAGATTTCTGAGTCAGTCAGGCTTTACTAAGGTAGCAATCCGCTACAGTTATCATTAGCCCTTTAGTTGACTTCGGGCTTCACAGAAGGGAGGAACTTTAAAGTGAGAAAAATTTGACAGGGGAAAAGAAGAGCGATTCACAGATGTAAAAGAGACAGACATATATAAATATATATATATATATATATATATATATGTGTGTGTGTGTGTGTGTGTGTATGTGTGTGTTTGTTGTCAATGACGTTAAACAATTTATGTAACTCTATCAACTCTAATAATAATTGAAAGAGCTCTTCTAAGCTTACTTTGATCTAAATGATAGTTGTAATTATCCTTTAACCATTTGAAAACGAAAGCTTGTATATTCCTTTAGCCTGTAATGGAATATCAAATTTTCAATTTTACACGTTTATTAACTACTTTTTCAATTATTTATTTGCAGCACTGATTAAATAACTTCAGTAAGTGCACAGTGGATCTGTAATTGTAAAATTTTTGGTTAAATAAAACTAAATGAAGTATTTGTCAATTTTTTTAAATATAACCAAACATGTAGGAGACTCGTTGCAAAAGTTCAGAGAGATGATAAATGTTGGCAAACTGAAAAAGTGAGGTAAAGCAGTGATGTGGTGAGATAGTAATCAATTATTTTCTTTTATGATCGCAAATAGATATCAATATGAATGACACTTTTAAAGTATTTAAAAAATCAATGCAGTATTCTATCGATTTTTATAAAAAAGCAGAGAAAGACCAAAATAGTTAATATCGAATAAAGAATAGCCCCTTGATGCGAGAACTGTGATTAACCTATTTCGTCATTGAAATTGCAGCGAACAAATTAAGAAATCATAAAATGTGGAGTCCTTTTATTTTCCATTAATGGCTAATATGAGCAAAAATGTTTTGATGGATAATCTTTCTTACAGATAGACAAGTAATAAAATATTGAGGGGGAAAAATAAAATTTGTAAATAATTTAATTGATTTTGATTATTCATGCGTTTCACTCTGCCAATTTTTGTAAAATAAATATTTAATTTGAGTTTTTTTCCTTAATTTCCTCAATTTCATTAATACTGCAAACAGTGAATTTTATTATATAAAATGTTGAAATCAAGAAATTGAAATGAGGGGTACATAGAACTTACTAACATTAGTAAAATATGCGCCTTTTATTATCTAAATTAATTTGCCATTATTAATCTGGCGGAAAAATGCTATCAATCTTTTATTTTGTTAAAGGAATGGCAGTCAAGTCCAATAAGATACGCGAAATGTTGGGAGTCAACAGTATGAAAGTAAATGAATCAGGATGTCCAAAGTACCACTTTAATGTAGCTCGGAAACATTGCGCAGTTCATATTTTCAAGAGATTTGTACCATAGATTATGTGGACTACACTTGAAATCACCCGAATGCTTGATTCGGTTCCATTGGTTGGTCAAGGCACTTATTACAACCAAGGGTAAATGGGATAGACTAGAATGAATTTTTTCTGAATACAAGACTATCTTAAACTCATACAAAGTTTGCATTTTGATCATTTGTGCTTTATTAAGCATGGCCAAGTTTTCACAAGGCTATATGCAATAGGTGCAAGGCATATTTAGACGTGAATGGTTGAGATCATTTAAATTTATTGGCAGTAGGTATATCCTTAAAGAAAATTCTTTTTATTTTTCACTTATGAAGTCCTCAAGTGTAATTTAAGTCTCCAACTTTGCTTAACTAAACGTCAACATTTAATAATATTAATATTTAAAGCGGAAACTAACTAAGAAGAGTTTGTTTGACAATACGTAAAAGCTGAACTAAAATTCAATATTACAAAGCCTTATCATTGATTAGGGAACATTTTTTTAAAAGCACTTGATGTTGGCACCGATTGTAACCATCTTCGTTTCAAAACCAAACTTAAACTTCATTTATTTTAAATTTTACACTGTTCTGACCATAATCTAATTTTTTATCAGGTTTTGCAAGTAAATATAAAATGCTATTAAACTTAGGTAAGTGAAAGCACCCTCAATTGCAAACAAATCAAATTCAAGCCACCACTTCAACATAAAGTGAAATTGGTGTCACGCAAGTAATTACACACGAAAGCTGACGAAACATACACTTTTATCTCAATAACATGGTCAAAAAGTTTAAAAAATAATGAACATAATTTTGAAGCAATGCTGAGAAAAAAACGGTTCACATTAAATAAATTTTCATACATGATATAATAGTTACCTCCAAAGTAAGATCCATCGGAAAGACTGGTAGCAACTCGACCGTCAGTGTCCACAATATCCACGATTCCTTCTTGTATGAAGTACATTTTTGCACCCATTTGACCCTCCTTGATGATCCAATCTCCAGGTTGAAACACCTCATATTTGAGTCTCATCAATACTTCAGAAACAAAGTGACGATCAGCATAAGTGAAAAATGGAACAGCAGCGACCAGCGCCCTGCAGTTATGGTTTATAATTTGCTAAAATGAAAAAAGCAAATAACAATACATACTAGTATTCATTTCAAGAAGATGGTTAATTTCAAATAAAAATATAAATGCTGTGTTTTACCAACACCAAATTTGGAAAATAACGAGCGTGGAGACGACTTTATGAAGCAAACTTGCGTTTAACAAGACTGAACATTAAATGTGACATTGCCAATTTCTTTGACTTTATCGCCCAGAAAATTGTCCGCAGTGACATGGTTCCCAACATTCTTGTTGGTGAATTGTGGACAATAAGATGAATTTCATAAAATTAAAATCAAGTGCATAACGTCAGTGCTACACCATATAAGTTGAAGCCGTACTGTTCACAGAATGACAATTTTTGAAAATGTAAAGAGCGGAGACATTGAACTCCAGCTGACCAGAAATAGAATTCACTCCTTAAATTTAACATTTTGAAATAGTTCATAACACCAAAAAAGAAACTCCCTATACTTCACAATTTCTTGGCACAACTAATGCTAAAATGAAACCAATATCCGTGAATTACGCCTCAAATTCATCAATATTCTCTAATGAAATTTTGAAAACCTTCACTTCACTCTCCATTAAACAAATACAATAAAAATTTTAATTTCTATGCTCGCTTTTTAATACATAAGTAGTTAGAGTTTAAGGGAAATGAAAAAAAACCTCGGTTTAAGAAACACTGCTAGTATGATTGGATTAAATGAAGAAATATTAAATGAATGTGAAATATTGTGAGGATTTATGCGACAGAATTGTAGGATTTCGATACATCTAATTTCCTTGGCTAATCAAATTTGTCGAGCATATCCTTTTTCCTCGCAAAATTCCTCATTTGGTCCATTCGTATCTGATTAACAGACTGCATAAGTGTCTTGATTGAGCAAGGACAGCTAACGATGCAGATCTTATCGACAATAATCTCTGCGTCTTCAATAAATACATCCGAATTCTTCTTTATGAAAAAAGAAAGTAGTGCCTATTGAATGTCACGAGTGAATGAAATTGCTCTCAAATTAATTTTGCCCTAATTCATAGTAGATTCCCACCGTCCTATCAATGCTACCAAGGTAAATTATGAAATAAACAAATTGACTTCTACTATTTATTCAAAATGGATTAGTTTTGGAGTATTGAACTTAACGCTCTGTGTGGTGAAGCTTTACAGTGCTCAGAAAGTAAGGTTAGTACAGCACAAATTAGATTTAGTAAAGATCTTCATTATAGATTAAGGCCTTGAGCAAAGAGTTCATTTATGAGGAGCACAAAACTATCATACTCAATCGAAATTGGTTTACTATAGGAAAATGAATTTTGACTTTCCCTAACTGATAAAAACTATTTTAAATAAATCAAAATTCAACTCAAACCAATCTTAAATTAAGATGAAATATTTTTTTCTCAATTTATAAATCTTGTCACGAACAAAATTTTGCTCTTTTTCACCCAGACGGTCACGATGGATATTTGTCAAAAGCACTGCTGTGAAATTCTTTCCGCAAAATTTTGTTAGAACAAACATTGTTGCCAATATTGGAACCTCTAATTATGTTCAATAATCTACAGATTCACAAAATTCGATATTATTTGTAGCAGATCAGTATTCACTTTTCTAGACTAGTGTAACAAAATCAACCTAGAGATATTTTGTTGTCATGATGCCAATCTCTAATGTAATAAATGAATGAAGGACACTGAAAAATGAGATAGGACCCGTCTATATATATATATATCGCATTGTAAGCAATATTAAATCTAAGATAATCTGGCAGCCTACCACATTTACCTATGGGTCGGAACTGTAAGAATGACGGATTATTTAAAGATTAAGTAAAATAAACTTCTTTATCTTTACTAGCTTTCAATTCTGTTTCTATTTTAGCTTAGTTGTATAAAAAAGTGACCAGAAAGAGTTGGAAAATAGTTTACTCTGTATGTCTCAAACGTGAATTCACTACCAAAAATGAAAATAAATGTCGAATAATGAGCTAGGTTGAATCAAATAAGTATAAAAGCGTAAACGAAAGCATAATTTTAATATTTTCTAACCACTCTCTATCTCATTGTCTTGATCAAAATATGAAGCCCCGTGATATGTTCAGTTAGAATGGTTTCCTTGATTGAAATTGCAAAATTTCGGAATTGGCATGGCAATTAAGGAAACAAAAATGTTCAAAACCACTTAAAGTTAACTGGTTACAAATGCAACAATATTATTTAAAACAAATACATAGCATGTGTAATAATCCTCATTTTATTTTACAAAAGTCTATCAAACCCTATTTTTACATGGTTTAGTCTGCTAACTTCAAATTCATTTGAATCTGAAGAAAGTTTTCCTCGATGAATGCCACTGATATGCATTATTTTCATTGAATTGAAGCTTGCGCTTACAGCACTTAAGTGCGAAAGCCACAAATTTACCTTATCCTTAGGCCGTGTTAAAAATGTAGATATACTTTCCACGTCATGCAGTGGCAAAGTAAGGGGAATGATTTTTCAAACCTATCCGAACAAGTTCACGAAGAGTGCCGTGCGTTGGTGGGTACAGAGTTTGCGAAATGTGATGGCTGAGGTCAGGTCAATTATGTGATGTCGTAAAATTGATAGGTTACTGAAACAAGCATTCAATGCTCCTCCCTCAAATTGGTACGAAAACGCAGAAACTATAATTACTGTCACAATATACTAAATTTGTCAAAATTCGTAATTGCTACTATATTTAGAGAAAAAAACATCTGACAGAAGTTAAAGACTAATCATTTAGCGCACATGAATTTATTGAGAAAATTTTAACATTTTCATACAAAAATCTAAAATAAGCGATAGTTGTGGGAGATTTCTTTTCTGTTCAGTTAATTCTGAAGAAGTCTCTAAAACACCAGTGCCTTGGATACGAATATTTGCCTCTTTACTTGAAATAAGAATGACCTAGCTTTTGAGTCACAAATTTAAGTAAATTCTTCTATATACCATTGCTGCCAATTATCCTGGGGAGAAATAGTGACCAACGGCTAGGTTGAAAGTCAATTTATTGAAACTGGATGAATTAAAAACAGCAATTACGTTGCGTTGCATCCTAAAATAGTGGATGATGGAGTGGAGGAAGAAGATATGAATGCAAAAGCAATAAGTCACTGCCATGCTTAATTCGCAATCATTCTAAAATTTTCCCGGCTTGGGGTAATTATTTTCATCTTCACTACTTGAATTAATATGAGTTGAGAAGGCTCCTAGTCGGGCAAAAATCCTTTTGGTTAAAAAATGGATTTATAATGGGCTGGTCAAAGGACCTATCAAAGAATGAACTTACATGTTTATAAAGGGAGTTGATATTTAAGTCAAGTCAAAAATGGCTACTTAAACAGCGGTACAATTATTAATAAAATAGTTGAAATAGTATCTAAAAACAAAGGAAAAATTTCCCAAGTGTATTTAAATGTTTTCTTGCCGGTGCGAATATGAGCATAACGAGCAAGCCTGAAATGCAATTTCTACTTTGAACGCGCAAGGGAAATATTCTCTATTTAGATGAGCTGTTTGAGTAATTATAAATCGGTAATTCTTAAGAGAAATTCAGCATATACAAATGTCCACATTTATGTGATCGAAATGCCTTGTTGTCTTGGGAAATTGTGACTTCTGTTCACCCCCCCCCCCCTTCAATTTCAATGTAATTATTATAAATTCGTCATATTTTAATAGTACATAACGTATAATATATTGAACGCATTTTTTAATAATAGTGTGATAAGTTAATTTTTTTATTTTTGCTGTATTCTTTAATTCTGTACATTGAAAGAATAGTTTAGAATTCTGAAAGATTGCATAAAAATATTATTTATTTTTAATTGATCAAATACAAATTACATTGCAAACCTCACATATTTTTCCTACATTTTTGTCTTAGAATAAGTCCCCCCCATTCAACGATAATTGTGTTTATCTATTTAAAAGTTCAAAAAGATTCTTTAATAATAATTAAAAGACCGACTCCAATCTAATATGGCATCGTTATTATTTTTTTGCATTGGTGAATATTGAATAATCAAAATAATAATACTCAAAAATATATAATAAAAAATTAGGTCTCACTTCTCGAAGGCACTCTGAGAGCTCATCTAAGATGATCCTTTCATTGAACATTTTACCCTGATAACGGTGCTCGTAGTAATTGGCAATCTTTTGGCGAAGTACACGAGGGAGCTTTCGATAAGCCATGTATTCTTCCACTTGTTTAAACTAAACCAAAGAAATAAAAAATTCATAACTGAAATAACACTCTCTATATATAAGCGATGCGAATCAATGATTAAAATATCAGTGGATCGAAAAATCATAAACTTGTCAAATACTTTGATTCAAGCTCAAACCCGATTGGAAGATTATAGTTACCAACTTTTTTTGGGTATATCGGGCTAATGCTCTCATTTATCAAGTTGTCTTGATTCGAAGTGTGAATAAAAAATGTTTATTGTTTTAAAATAGAGCAAAATTTTGCTTCATTAATACAACCGCTCCCAATACCCATTAATTTAAAATTCCCGATCAATGCATACTTAATGCGAAAACATCACCACTGCAACAGTAATTAACTGTTCTTTTCTTGCAACGAATACATACCTGTATTAAATTTTGGTACATAGTATTACTTTTGTTCGGCAAAAATGATGAAAAAAATTTTGGAATAAACCAATTAAATGATCAATGATAAATCTATTATGAAAAACGAGAAAATAAATTTCCTTTCAAAAATCAATTTTAAAAATGTAATTGAGTTTCGAGTCTCATTCCATGCAAGCGAACTGAAGACTCGAACTAGGAGGAATGAGGGAGAAATATTCTTCAAAAGGGCGATGGCTTAAGGTGGGAAAAGCTAAGAACTATTTTTTTAAACAATTAGAGACTTATTTATCCACGACTTGCCAAAAATATTTATAAGGATTAATTTTCACAAAAATTTGTTCAGCAACTCATATGACATTCGAATAAGTGCTTGAAATGAAATTACCTGAAAAAATGAGGACAAAGGATTTCACATGAGCCCAACGAAGGTGTTCCATTTAAAATGAACGGTGTTAAGACAAAGTGTGATTAAAGAAATATCATTTAATATTCTCAATTGAAGAATTTAATATGGCTTATATATATATCTTACAAAATTAATGGAGCCACGATTGATGTTGCAGTGTAGTTCATATAGCACGAAAAGTATTTTATTTGCCTTAGCCACGAGAACATTCGTTTCTCTTCAGATCAATGGTGTGTTAATAATAAAATAGATGAAAGATATCAATACCACTAGTTTTTATGAGCGAAATTTTAAATGCGCGCAATCAATATTTATCGACACAATTTAGGAGATCATAATTAAAGTTCAAGACCTAATAAATAGCAGTTAGCTAATGGAATGAATTATCGCCTACCGTAGGAGGGAACATAAGGATTCTCCCTAATGCGAATGGGATTAGTATTACGGAAGGTAATTTTTAATGAATCTACTGTCATTAAATTGCATGAACCAGGATGACTTTGATTGGTTTTTATGAAAAATTATTATACATCTATTCAGTTTTAGCCAAATATTTTCGTAAAATAATTTGATAAAATTAATAGCATTTTTTATGTAACCGATATCCCTTAGAGTGTCAAATGAAAACTAATTATGATATATCCATCACCTTTTCACGATATAACTTCTTTGAGCAATCGAAAGATTGGATGAGAGCTGCCGCATGACCCACAAAGAGGGCGTAGCAAGTGGAGCCGGTCATCATACTGATAATTGTGATCCACGCTTCACTTGAACTCGTTGGAGGAAATCGGCCGTAACCAATGGAGAGCATATGAGACATGGCCTTGAAAAGTGCCCAAGTATACTGTTCGAACCATCCAGCGTCCTATTAAGGCCGAAGAGCACTTTAATCAAGACTTTTGATAAGTGTATTGGGTGTCAATATCTAAACGATCATTAATTTTATTGTAAAATTGTTTCGAAATGAAAGAACAAATCGGCTACTTATAAATTACAGTTTATCAGACAGACCTGTTTACTCGTAACTACTATTAAATCTATTTAAAGTATGTACAGGTCTTAAGATAAACATATTGGATACCAACTTTTTAAATGAATTAATTTTATCCCTTATTATATAGTAAAAATCTAATCTTTATTAATGTCAAATTAGATTCAAATTTGTCACTATCACCAGAAAAGTTGTATTGTTGGTCTTTCGATCACATCGCTTGAAGATGTTTGTGAAATGGTCCTAGTATGCACATTTTTTCTTTATATTGCAGGAATTCTTAATTTTTTACTTAATATAATTACAAAGACCGATTTTAGTTCATATAATTCACTAAGACTTTTTTTTAAAAATACCAATACAATTAAAATTCTCATTTGTTTGAATGAATTTCGATTCATACGTTGTATTTCATACTAAGTATCATTCTGCATTAAGGATTCATAAATGCTATCCCATTTTTCATGAAATGCCATCAAATGTGTGTTTATGGTATTAACGGATAAACAATTAATGGTGATTTAGATTCAAATTACAATGGGACGAGGAATATTTAATATTGAAAATTCTTCTAATTTTTGTGTTAAAATAATTCATTCAAATCTAGTCATAATCCCCATGCAACCATACTAATAAACCGACTCTAGGTAGCGAAAACCATGTAAAATAGTCAACCACAACTTCATTGTAAGTAGAGGCCGGGAATTTATTTGTTGAGTTTTGAATGTCATTACATTAAAATATTATAGCGAATTGTTTGCTGGATTAATATGGCAGACTAGATTAAGAATTGCGTCCATTTTGAACAATCTTAAACTGAAATTTTATTTTCAGTCACTACACAAGAAATTAAATTATCGCGGATATCGACAAAATGAAGGCAAATATACGTAAACCTTCAAAGTAAAGTCTCCTTTAGTAAGAAAGACGAATCTCGGAAATTAAGTTTGAAAAAATCATTACAAACCATAAAAGAAAAAAATTATGGGGATCAGATTAAATAAAAAACTTACCTTTAGTTTACATTTAATTACCCAACTGTCGACAGGAAACTCATTAAGCATTGGAATGAAGAATTGGAGACAAGCATTCCAGTGGCCCAAAAGAAGCATCAGAAGGACCAAATTAAAGATTCCCATAAATTTGTTTGCCACGTTGAGAAACTGGAATATTTAAAAATAATGAACCAAACCAAATCAATTTATTTAACTTTTTTAACAATAAAACACAGTCTTTTATTGATAAAACTGAGAAAAATAACTAGGTCTTCTACAAATCACTTAGTTCAAAAGGAAAACATATAAGTCTGATTTTGATTTTGCTTTGTCGGAAATAAATTAAAGAAAAGTATTTTTATTTCAGCATCCATTTTTTTAAATGGACAAAATGCAAATTGCTCAGTTAAAGGTACCTTCATACTGTTGCAAATATAAAGTTCTCTTGCACATCAAAATGATAATTTAAGGGGAAGGTTGAAGGAAGTATTGATACTTTTAAGTCGGCTGGTTTTATTTTAACATAGATTGAAATAACTCAACCATGTCTATCGATAGACATAAAATGTTACTTGTATTAAATTGTGATAGAAAGGCTTAATAGAAATAAAGCAATTTGGAAAGTGATATTCTTTGTCTAAATTAGATTTTCTGAATTTTTATGAAGATTGATGAAGATAATATATGAACAGCTGATAACAGAAAGCTATGAACCTTTCTATTTCACTTCCCTTTTCTAAATTTTTTTATTTTCGGAATTTTCCCTTGGATTTTTGTAAAATTCAAGATATTAAATGCTGTCTTAATTTTAAGTTTTAAATACCTGCAGATTAAATTTCGTATGATATAGGTGACAGGCTGATTTAAAAACATTTGCTATTGATACTCGATTGAATAGTATATGCTAATAAATAAGAGCTCGGTAAGAGAAAAAATGTTTCGGATAAATAAAAAAATTGTTCAATTTAAAAAAGGAATTCTATATTGGCCTGGTCATTTTCTTAATGCTGGTAGTGAAAGAGACAAACTAAGATCCAGAAATAAATCAGGGATTTTATATGATTTTCTCGTTTTTGAGGCCAAATTTGTAGATTCAGCCCAAATACGGAGAGTGTAATTTTTAAAAATCAAATTTCAAGTTTATAATTAGTTTCAAACAAAATAATACGATCTCTAGTAGCAGGACGTTGATTAGCTAGACGCCATATCCTAATGAATATTTCTTTGAATACATTTTCATTATTTAAATCTCAAAATTAATCTTGTAATTAAAATTGCTAAGCATGAATTAACTAACCTAGTGAAGAAAATACGGAATTTAATGTTAATCAGCCTTATAGTAGCCTTATGCATGTGTATATATTTATGCCTTTTTGATTTTTGTGAAAGTTCCTCGTGATTGATGGGCTTCAAAGCATTATTATATCCCTCTCATTTCTCACGCAATTTGCGAAATTATTCCCGTTTTCATTAATTGAAGTATAAACTAGGATTTCATTTATAGATTGAAAAAAGTAAAATAACTTTTGCTTCAATTAATAAATTGATATATTTCATAAATGCAATTAATTATATCCCGAAACTATTTTTCGAAGAAATTATCTTAAAAATAAAAAATCTTAAATTTTACATTTGGGAGAAAAGCTAAGTGGCACAATTTATCCTCACTAATTAAAGTAATAAGCATAAGAACTTATATTAGTACGACACATACTACCTTATAGTGAGCTTCATGGTATGGGAGAAAGATCATTTCCCTTAGCTGAATTGACATTTAAAGTGATAGGAGAACCATAATACATTTCAAAAGGCCATACACTATTAGTGTTATTCTGTGTGTTGCATACGTGATTGTTACAATCATTGTTACATATATGAAAAGAAGGATCTTATTAGGCTCTTTGTATAATATAAAATATGGTAGTCAAATATAATACATGATGAAATAAATCTTTTTGATATGGTACCCTTTGTGTTACTTGGGACCATCAAAATCAGCGAAACCAAAAGGATATAACCAAAATCTTAATAATTTAGCTAAAATTGGAGAGAGACTAAGGTGATGAAAAGTAACAATATTAATGAAAAGCTTTAACGAAAACGCACAGTGTCGTCATCGTCACTTAGGTCTGTTTATAAAATCAGAAATGAGAGTTGTTTCATTTGGCCCTTTTTTGCTTGATTAAAAAGTGTCTGTTAAAATTTTATTTGTGCTTAATTTTAGTCGACATTAGGAAAATTAAAATCTGAACTCTGCGTTAATTTCTGACACTGTTAAGTAATTTTTTTCACAATTAGAAATGAGGTCTTTGAGAATTTGGCATAATTAGAACGTCTTGAAATGTTGAACAATTTCGATTGATTTAAAATAAAACGTTGTATGATTTCGATTTTTAAAATTTAAAATAATATATTCAAAGTAAGCTAAAGTATCTTTGCATTAATATAAGCTTCTCAAAATTAAAAACAAAATGCATGAAATCATTCACTAGCTCGTAAATTGGAAAGTAATGAACGTTAGTTATTGTTGAAGTGACTAAGAAATCTATGCTATTTTTCATATAACACAATTTTACTATAGTACGGAGGTGAATTTGCGAAAACAATAAAAATAAATTTTCATTTATTATGTTTTGTTCTCATACCTCTTCCCACTGACTGACATAGCGTACAAGACGGGTGATTCTGAGAAGACGCAGTAGCCCTAACAGCTTCACAAGCCGCAGCATTCGCAGTGCACGACCTAGATCAAAAAGGATATGTTGAATTAATGTGAAATGTGCGTTTTTTCTATTTTTGGTCATTTAGGGGTTAAAGTTTAGCCTGTTTCTCCCCTTCATTAGCTCAAGTTTTTAAAGCTAAGGGTGTAAAACTGATATTTAAAGAATGGTAAAAAACAAGTTTGCTTGAAAGTTCCTTGTTCTCAGTTTCTGTTAATCTTCATGTTTATTTTACATTTTATGAAAAAATATTTTCCACGCTGTGTAAAACCTTTTTTTAAAAGTTTAAATTTAAAATGGGAAAGGTCATAATTAAAATATTATTTAAAAGTAGAATCATTGATAATAGCTTTGCGCAGATCGAATTTTTTACCACAATAAATAAGATTCATATATTTCATATTAATTTTGGAGTCAATTACCCAATCGCTAACTCATTGAGTTGACAAGTGCTATTGGAATGAACTTTTCAATATTAAATCGGACTTTTACATATGCAGTAATATTTAAGCTGAAGGTATTAAAATATCTAGTAAATTAAATACATTTTCATTTGGATAAAGCTAAGTTAAATTAATATGATAATTTGATTTCATTAACACATTAAATAATCTGTCTTTGAATTTGTGATTTACAAAAGTTTGCTATTCATAATTGTAAAATCTTTCAAAATAATCTTAAAATTAACAAATCACGCAACGAATTTAGTTGAAAATATTGTCACCATATAAATAGTATTATTACTTGCAATAAAATCAAAGTTATACTGTCTATCAACTAAGCTAACAAGATAGAAAAAACTGATTAACAGTTTTTGTAATTGCGCTGCTAAGACTTCAAAAATATTATTCGCTAAAAATATTTTAGAAAAAAATTAAATGCTTGCGAATGAAGTTCCGATATAAAATGAAATGAGTTTCTTTGAAGTGACGGAAACAGGTCTTTCAAGTATAGGAATTCAATAGTATAACAATATATGTATAAAACCCGGAAATGCTGATATCAAAATTATTTCATAGTTATTAAAAATTATTATCGACCAAGATATTAAGCTATAATTTTATTCAAAAATTAAATCATTACGTTACCGCTTCTAGATAGTACGGGCCTTTCGCGTTTTTCTGAGCAAAATCAGCCAAGCATAATGAAAATGAATGGAATTAGAAATTGGAATAGACAAGTTTCTGCCACTTGAAAAGTATTGATGGCAGATGCTTTCATCTAGCTGCTTAATTTAAAATGGCAAAATGACAAAATAAATTGACTATTAATTTTGCTTTCATTTTGTTGAGTTGTTGCTCAGAAAGTAAGAGCTGCTCTGATTTCAAAAGCTCAATATTCAATAGTTTGTGCCAATGAACCGTTGTGTTTTGGAATTTAGATCAATTGCTTTTTCAGTTAGTTAATTTTTAATGGAATAAATTAAAACTATGACTGTTTCAAAAATATTTTAAATTCGGTTAAATTTAGTTACTAAAATATATTTAAGCCTTTTAATTTTTCAAACGATTCCCTTGTTCATTCTTATTCTCCCTGTTTATTTTTCTTACTATAAGACTATTTTTAGTTTATCTAGTTCACTTAGCAATTGCCAGAAACCCCCCGAAAATAAGAATTTGTATATGTAATAATTTGAGCTACCAATAACTGCGTTTTTTAGTTATTTGTTCAAGGAACTAATTGTTCTAGAGCACTTAAATTGGTATTGTTTACAGTAATTTTGATTGCTTGCAAAGTACAGTGGGTGCATGAAATTTCGAAAATTGGAAGAAAAATAGAAAAATATATTTTCGATAACTTAGCCGTGTCCTCTATGGAAGTTGTAAACTTGATTTAGGGTGTGACCCATAATTTTTAAATGATTTCGAAAAAAAATAAACATAATTTAACGTTAGAAAAATATAATAAGTGTTAAGTAAAATGATGTATAATTAAATCTGTTTCAATGACTTTTAAACCCGATAAAATATTTTTCTACTCATTCTATCTTCAACTATAGTCGAACAATTTTCAGAAATAATTGAAGTAATAATTACAGTAATTTTATCATCATTATTTGCTTAAGACTAAGTATATATTGACAAAATTAATGTTGTCATTTAATTTGTTCGCAGTTTGTTAGATATGAAATTTGTAGAAATCTAGAGTAAACATTAGTTAACTTGCTTCACAGCGCAAATGATAAATAGATCTAAAAGAGCGAAGGAAAATCGAAAGCATATTCCGACGACTATACTGCATTTTTAAATTCACACTGATTTTGATTTATCTCTCAACTTACTCTGCCTTCTTTTGCGCCAACATTTCTAAAGAGATGTTATAAACATTTTAACGCACACCATGAATAATTAACTTGTTATGTCATTACATTCTGAACAAAGGTGTATTTTAAGCTTGATTCATATTTTTGCGCATTTACATGCATTGGGGGAGACCAAATATATACTGTATAGGCATTGTTTAATAATTTAAATTAGATGCACATTTAGTTAATGAAAGCATAATTAAACAAAATATTAACATATGCAATTCCTTTAGTTTTTTAACGAGGATTTTACTATTTAGAAAAGTGCGTTTTATTAATTAGTAACTTCAAAGAAAGTTTTTCTTTTGATATGAGCATAAGAATTATTTGACCAAATTATAATCATATCTGAATATTTAGAGATTAGGATTTAATAACGAGGTCAGAATTATCATTCTATAATGAAACGGGACTAATTTAATATTTGCGTCCTTTGGGCCGAGAAATTTGGTCGCATAAATTTGACCCCCGAAAACTTCTTTCCGAAACAAATGAATGCAAAGGGAGTCTCTACGATGGCCTGCAACTTTAAAAGGTGAAGGTAAATGATGAGTATAGGGCTTCAATTTGAGACATTAGTTTAATTGAGAAATCTTAAGATTAAATGAAGATTGCTTAACCTTAATTTCTTTAATATCGTAAGGTGTGCGATAGACTTACCTCTACGTGGTGCACCCTGGGCAACGTATACCCATATGGCAAAATGTCTATTAACCGGCAGTTGACTTATGACTTCAAACTACCATCACCCTACTGTATATCATATTTGACGACTTCCATAGTACTCACCTCACATTTTCTTCCTTTGTGTTTGTCTCTTTTACATCTTTGAAACACTCTTCTATTCCTCCTCCCCCCTCTCGACATTTCAATTTGATGTTCCTTCACCACTGTGAAGCCTAAATTCAACTAAAGGGCTAATGATAACTATCAAAATGCCTGCCATTTGATATAAATTAATAAGTCTTTAATATCCTCGAATTAACATCAATATATTTATACTTTACAAAACTTTACTGACAATAAGGCATTGAGTAATTATCTGACTTACTTTAGGAAATAAAGTAGAGAGGGGCAATTGTGAAATCATAAATTAACAGAAAATTGATTTATTGATTAAAGTCTAATTCAGAATTGCTATAGTTTGGTAATATTCTTAAATAAACTATACAAATAACTTTTGTGTGACAAAGTATTAACAAATATTGACCGAACTATATCAAAGTCTCTACAATTTCTCACCAACATTTTTAGCAAATTTCGATCAAATAACTTAAGTATATAATGATTTCGCTTTAAAGAAACAATAAAACTTAATTTATAAAGTTTTGCATAAACAGTACTCTATTTAATAAAAATGCTTGCGATGTTTTCGCTCAACCTTCGCCATTCCGCTTAAACAATTTCTTTTTTAATTAAGAAATCCAAGTTTAAGTCTTTGATACTAAATCCGGTAATAAAAAGTTTACAATATACAATTTTAACAAAGGCATAAAGAGCTTTTTGCCATTATTTCGTATGGCGTTTGTTAGTTATTGTGCTAACCGTGGTAAATCCGCTCTCAATTTCTATGAAATAGGTCATTATACAAGACTGGTAAATTATATCCTAATATTTTTTTGTCAAAATCGTTCATTAATCATTCTCGTTTGTTTAATTTACATAATTTATTATAATTTAAAATCGATCAAAAATAAATTAATTATTTTCTATCAGATGTTTATTATGTAAATTTACAATATTGCGTTTGGCATTTATGTATATTTTTCTTGTAAATTGACAAATACTTGAGCATTCATATGAAAATCTAAAAATGTACTTAATTTGCATTAAAATTTAAATACTTAGCAGTGCAGTCCTCTATGTGTTAGTTAAGTTTTAAAAGAATTTTCAGCACTATAAATTTATGCCGTTTTGGTACTACACTCTTAACAATTATTATTAAAGTATTCATTAATACAAATCCTTACATCGTGCTCAACATTAGGGTATAGTGTAGCCTTTTTGTGATTATTAAATTTTGTTTTCATCATTCAGTATGTTTTGAAGAAATGAAAATATTCTTGTTGATTGGTGATTAGGCGTGAAAATTTTATGTTGTTTATTAGGATGTTTTCCAAATAATTAAACTAAAATTAGAGCTTTCTTCAAAGCTATGATTAACAATTTTAAAGATTATTATGAAACATAAAATAATGAACAAAAATATAAGTCACACACATAATAAAAAAATTATTATTCATGATTAATTTTCACCTCATTTCTAAAATATTTCAAAGTGTTAACAAATATAAATTTAATTATTGGGAATTTTAAATACATCTATTATTTATTGAAAGACGCTGAATGCCAATTTTTGAAGATAATATTTATTGAAAAAATTTTAGGTAACAACTCTGTGTAACAACAACTGTGATGCGCTGTACAAAATCATTTTAAGTAAAAAAACCATTAAATGAAGTGGTAATTCCAAAGCACATTGATCTAAAATGTTTATAACTCAGTGAATGAATATTAATACTTTGTCTAAAAAAGTGAACAGTCTATTCCGTACATAATGCGCTTATCGAGATTGAAAGTGAAGTAAAATGCAGTTAACTTTGGTAATTTCTAAAGGATTTATTGCTCCGCTTAATAGTGATAATTGAGCGCGATCAATAATTCTGCAATATAAAATTTTAACAGGCGATTGAAAACATAATTTTCCTCTATCGATTCAATCATTAACTAAGCATAAACACTTATTTCCTATTTGTCGATCGCCATCTTTCATTTAAATATGACTTCATGAATTGGAATAGTAAATATGGCATACTTGCTCCGACAAGGTGTGACCGAGCTTTCTCCTCATCATTAACCAGTAGAAATATGTAGTCCAGGGGAATTGAGCTTATTAAATCCAGAGTAAACCATGTTCGAAGATAATGCTTGGCAATTTTCTTTGGATTCAAGATGATTTCGTCTGCAAACTGATTAGTTAAAATGCCTAAATGAAATAGGAAAAAACCGTATAAATGTCAACGTGAAATAAGCTGATGATTTTTCTATAAAATATTGAAAAAAATAAAAAAATTACAAATTAGAATTCTTAAAAAGCTTTTATATAGTTTGATAAAATCATCAGAGATTACTAAAATATACCAAATAAGAGAATGTCATGATGTTTATGAATAAAACACAACTGCATCCTTTTTTGGTTACTTTTCTGAGTTCCATAGCTAATTGGTCTTTTTATTCGCATTAACTATATTGTTTCTATTCATATTTTGCATTAACTGCATGTGTTAGACAAAGGTACAAATCATAATTGAAAATGCCTTCATGAAAAATGCGTTTTACCTCGATTGTTTGATTTCGTCATTATATATAGAGTTGAGGAAAACATTTATTCAAAGAGCACCCACGATATGAGATTTATTTGCCAATAATTTAGATAAATAACGTCTTTGTAGAATTAAACCGATAAAAGAAAAATTCACCTGTGCGAAAATTTACGGCAATATCCAGTAAAAAGATGGTATCTGAGACGCAATTGAAAACGATAGCTTTTGTTTCTCTATTCTCGAGGAAAAAGGCGATCAATACAGGCAGGATAATTAAATTTGCGATGAGCATAACCAGCATTAGGAGGTCCCAGTAAAATCTAAAATGGACGGAGAAGAGTTGACTGAAATTGTCTTTTAAATTTTTTAGTGCATCTGCAATGGGGAATCAAGATTTTACATAACATACTCTTAAAATTAAGATCCAAGGAAAAATTCTTAATATATTATTTTGGCAAATAATATGAAGGAAAATATCTCGATTGGAAAATGGTGTGTCATAACCAGTTATTTTGATACTTTTGTTTTAACTAAAGGGTAAATTTCGCAACCTTCGTTCTAGGAATTAATTAAAAGAAATTATGGTTCAGCTTTATTGTTCTAGACCAAGTGGGTGATAATCAAGCTGAGCCCTTAATATAATTTTTTTTCTTCTGAGTTGATAGTGTCAAGTTAAAATACATAAATATATATGCTTACAATTGATACTAATTGAACTCATAAGCATGCATTCTTTATTTGTGTCAATAAAAACGGAATAGTATTTTTTCCAATGATTCATACGAATAAATAAATCAAGCCAATTTCACATCAACCTATCTACTACCTTAGCTCAATTAGATTTTGTGTCAGGAAAGAAATTTTACTGATGACGTGATGGACCTTAATATATTCCAGATTAAGCAATAACCAAAATATTAGGGGCCAATCCATTTCTGAGACAAAATTCATTATGTTTGAGTGCTTGATATGATAAAATTTATTTGTATAATTTGCCAATGAGGCAATATAGAACAAAAGATTTCCAATGCTGTGGCTTTTGGATTTGGAATGCAAGTATTTATTTTGTGCACAGACACTAAAACAATAAAAAAATAATCGCAGTTTCTTTGCATTTTGCAAACTGTAAGAGATTTTATCAAAATAAATATGAATGTCGACAAAAAATTTGGAATTGCGTTATTCGTGCATGACCCAATGAAGACCAATATAATGTTCGAAAATTTACCTGAAGCAAAACAATTGCAAAAGAAAACAGTTTAAACGTATTAGTCTGTAAAAATAGACCAATGAAGTAGTGCTTCGAATATTTAATCTCAAAAAGTAAATTTTCTATTTAAAGTAGTAGACAAGCGCGTTTCTCCAGCTAAGAATACAATATTAAAAACCTTGTTTATAATAATACCTTGAAATTTCCGAATAAAGAAGTCATTTCTGCATATATGCGTTGATACAGATAAGTCATTAGGTTGAAATACGCAAATTAATATTTAAAGCCAATCCGTTTTCAAAATCTAAATCATTTTTCTAAGTGTGGATAAAATTGATATGAAACTAACTCACATTTCTTATTCATAATACGCAAAAAACATATTTTTAGCAATTCTCAAATATGACTGCTTTCAAAAATTTATACTTATTTCTCAAAATTATATTACAATGTATTTGAACTCAAAATTTATGCAAGTTGGGGCTTCAGAAGAGAAAATGTTTACATTGAGAGTATTTCTTGCAAATTTAAAGCAAATCTCCTCTATCACGCCCTTCAATTTATTCCATGTATTTCAACCATATTTAAAGATAAATATTGAAAAATTTTATTAAAATTATCTCTGGTTTCAAGTTGAAGGAGTCAAACGCTTTGAATGAACTCATTCATAATTAGTTCCTAGCATTTTCTGTTTTCACTCAACCCATTCCAAATTTCGAAGTGGTTAATATGGTGAATTAATGGGGAAACTTATCATTCTACCTCATTTTGGTCACTAAATAAGCTCATAAAATGCGTTTCCCCGCTATCTCCGTTCTCATGACTCTACTGTCTGATTGCCGCCCCCAGCCCTCCTCCCCCCTCCTTCCAACCTCTTCCACTCGCTAAATCTATCTGTCTATCAATCACGCTTTACTCATATCTACAGTCCCTTTCGCGTGTTGATTTTGTGCGCTCTGTCTTATATTTAGAAGTAAAAACTTATCGTTGCATTGCAGTTGCTAGTTCTGTAATAGGGGCGCAGATGTATTTGTTAGTGGCATAAATAGGCCTTAAAAAATTATATCCAACCTAAGTTTAGGCCTGTAGAGTATGATTAAAGGAAAATAGACTATGCGTAATTACTCATAAGTCTTTTCTGTGTTTTTGAATTAATTTCAAATAGTTCAATATAGCTAATTCATTTGATTAAACTTATAAATAAGCGTCAAGATAAAATTGCAGTCGTGTATTCAATTTTTAACCATACGAGAATGTGAAAGAATCGCCATCCTGTTATTAATCCTTACTTTACAATAATCAAACAACATAATTCGTTAAAACTTAAAATTATTAATTTAAAAAAATTAAAGACAGATGACATAAGCATGCGTGCGTTCCAATTTACATTAATAAATAACAAATGCTTTTTAAATTACATGAAAAAATTATTTCATCTCATTATATTAGGCACATTGTTTTCTGGGTTTCTCGAAAAAAACTTAATCGAATGACTAATATTTTATAATTGAATAAAACTAACCGCAATAGAAAAATAGTGGAGTTTTGAAAATCTTTGAGAAAAATTTAACTACTATTTTTAGCTTATATAATGTGAAGTGTCCAATCTATTCACCTGTGAGATCACAGGTCGTGTTTTCAGGACATGCTGAACAAAATCTATTTTTTTCTTGAAAGAATACCTTAAAGACTATTGTAGAAATAATTTTTCCCAAAATATACCCAGCAATACAACGCCTCTTTCAAAAGTGAGTATGGGCAATTTGTTCCAGTTTGTATAGTCGAGTAAAGATTATTGCTTCAACCATGGGGTTTTGGAAAACCTAAGCCAGGAAAACCTTTTTGAGCTGTTAATTCATTCTTTTAGAAATATCCTTTCAGATTGTAATATTTTGGAAAAATGCAATTTAATCTCAATATTGTTATCAGTGATGCAATCTAGGCATAAATGCAACGTACTATAAGCTGAGATGAATTTTAAACCAAATTTCGAGGTCAAATTTTGTTACAAGGTCGAATTGGCATTGTCGTTACTTAACGCCATTTCTTATAATACCGAGTTGTTTGTTATTTTAAATAATTACGGCTATTAGAATAATTTCGATGAAAAAACAAAAAAATTAATCTATCATCTTCAATAAAATACTTTTGGGATAAAATTCAAAGGAATTCTAGCCTATGTAATCTGGTAATTAGCGACAAAAGTCTCTAAAAATTGTCAAACAATAAGTCTTCATTCATTTTTTAAATAAAAAGTAATCAAAAAGGCATTATTCACTACTTAATATTTATGAATATTTACTTGTTTTTTAAGTGAAAAATATATATGTTCTGTTCAAAGCATTTGCACATATTAAACTCTAAAAGGCAAATGAAAGATAAGAAATATATGGAGATGTTGATGTTAAACAAAAGAAATTAAACAAACATTCCTCAAAACTTACAACTTACTAAGGTTTTATGAACTAAATTGTAACCTGAAATATAAAGAAATCGAAGCCATCGAATACGATTGACGACCGTTAACGTTATAATTTACTTAAATGATTTTCTATGTCCATTCGTCACAACAATCAAATTTCATATTTCAAGCAGATCTATACTCTTATTACTTTCGTGTTTTCTCCGAACTAAATTAATTGAAAGAAATTTGTTGTTATTACTTTTAAAAATGTTTTATGGTATATTTTAGGTGGGTTAAGAATCCATGTTATGGAATAGTCCCATAGTGAAACGCTTAACGGTTGGCTGTTCACCCTACGTAAATTACTATTTTTTAAGAAGAAATTAATTAGGAAATTCTCATAAGTTAAAATAAGGGAACTTTCAGATTCACTTTGCAGATGCTATCTAATAGTTCCAGCTAACTTCTTAAATCAATTTTTAAAAGTCTAATGTCTAATTTTACGATCTTTTTCTTAATTCTTAAATTTAATTATAAAGCTTATTCATCATAAAAGGAATTAATTTTGGAATCGATAAAATTTCCTGTAACATTTTACTTGCACTAAAAATATAAGCCGATATTTAAAAGACGGAGTCTACTTTATTCTTTTCTAAATATAATTTATATCTATCCGTATTAATTCACGCACCCTAGAATGTAATGAATTTCAGTGCAATACATTCAAAGTTATTTAAAAATGTCGACATAATTTTACTTATTAATACCCTTAATTAATTCATAACCTCTTTCTCGGCTTAAATCTAATATTATTAGTAAATTAAGTAGCTATTACAATTCAGACATGTTTAAAAGAGAAAATTGTAGATTACCTTTAATATTCATAAAGGAAAATTTTCTGGATGCTCGTCTCATGTCTTTGGTATGTAATAAATCCATCAACAGCACGAAATTATCTTATTCACTCCTTTTTTCTTAAAAAAAATATAACCACGAATGCAATATGTCAGGAGTAGGAAAGTGGAATAATTGAGTAGGAATAACGGATCGAAATAAATTAGATTTGAATGACCATCAAGATGTTCGGAGGGGGTTTAATATTTTAATAAGATACGTGTATTGATATTTGTGAATTAATGAAAATAATCTACCGTATAACTGCGTTTATTTGTATAAATGTATACGAAGAAATATTTTCCACCCTGTTGGGTCACCAAACTGGATAGATCGAATTTCTGGGTTTAAGTGGAGTAGGCTGCAGTAGTAAAAAGCTTTTTTAAAGAAACTTGAGAATATCAAAATTTTATTAATTTATGGAAATTTGCAGAAGTAAGCTTGAAACGGTGAATGATGTAAAGAAATTATAAGGATAGGTTAAATAAATTGGTTGGGACATGGAAGTCTATATTTCTGCTATTTTATATTTGGACATTTGACTATCTGTCCTATGGTAAGGTGACTTTCTACGGATTGGTAAATGTAATTAGCGGCGTTACTTTCAATATAGCACAAGCATCACTAACTCATTAACATATTTAATCCGGTCACATACATTTTATTGAACGAATTTTCTCAAAGTTGCATCCCTATAAACTTTTTTGGTTTCGATTTATAACATTTTAATTTAAATTCACTTCAGACACACATGGTTAAAATTAATTAGATGAAAAGGTTTAAAGCATAAATTGGAGTAGAAATTGTGCCACAATATAAATTCTGATTGTATTACTCCTATACTATTTACCAAAGCTGGAAATATAGACCAAGTACATTTAAAGGTCAAATGAAGAATATTTAAGATAATCCTTCTTTCAGCATTATGGGAAATTTGCTCTTTATTAATTAAAACGTGATTTCTTAAATTTTATATATCAGAGCTTAGATTTCTTTAAAATATATCCAATCTGCAATTAAAAATGCTTTTAAATTATATATCCTCGGTAAATATTAAATTATCTTCATTCCATATTGTCATTTATTTTTGCGGTATTGAAGCTAAAGCGTTTTATGTCACCAGCTGCCAATTTTAATTGAAAACGAAGAACTCAAATTTTTCATTTTTAATAAGTTTCTTTTTAATTTAACATCTAATATTATTAAATTTAGCTTTCACACTTTACAGATAAAATACAGAACATTTCTCACTATATATATTTATTTCAATAAAAAATAGTAAATTATCATTTATCATCAATGGAATAGTAAGGAAACTACTCAGATATTCTTTCTTTTTATGTAATATTTCTTAATCCATGATTAAATTTTAATGATATGTCATTTCATTTACTAATTCATCATTTATTATTTTTAAGTTTAACTGGAAATGCTATCCAATTAAAATTAACTTAATCCATATATAATCAGGCATTCTGTTGTTAATACTAAGAAGGATATTAATTGAGCTGCAAATCGAGTAAATATCAAAAAATTATAAAGTAATGGTTTTTGGGTTTAGTTCTCGTTAGCTGATAGACATTTAACAACCATGTGATTGGTTCAATTATTGCAATATATATGTATATTATCGATTAAACGTGCTACATTCACGAAAAATCATTTCATCGAAACAAGACAACATCTATGCTCTGTTTTACCTAACCCTCTTCTACATATTAGAGTTTTCCGAATTCCTTCTGAGTTTTTAAAAGATAATGAATAGTAAAAGTATAATTAAGCTGAAAAGTGAAAGATTACAAACGTATTGGCTTCATCTTTAAATTTTGCTTACTTATTTCTAAAATAAGCAAAAGTTTGAAAAATGATTTTAGATCTAACTTTTCCCAAGTTCACTCTTTTTACTCAAAAGAATTATTGTACATCTCATAATGAATAATATATATCTGGCAGTTGTTACATATTCTCCAAATCAATTTCTCCAGAGAGTAAATAATATCTGTTATTTTGATCTTTAATCCACTAACATTGATAACTGATGAATTTCAGGCTACGTTTCAATTTGTGTCTGCTTCCTTTTGTATTTGAAAATTGGAGTGTGCGATAGACTTACCTCCACGTGGTGCACCCTGGGCAATGTATATTCATACAGCAAAAAAGTCTAAAAACCGGCAGTTGACTTCTGACTTCAAACTACCATAACCCCACTGTATGCCATATTCCAACACTTTCACAGTACTCACCTTTACTTTTTCTCTACCTTTGTGTCCGTCTATCTCTTTTGCATCTGTGAATCGCTCTTCCGTTCCCCACACCTCGACTTTCTGCTACTTTGATGAATCTTCCCTCTGTGAAGCCCGAAGTCAGCTAAATGGCTAATGATAGTTATCAAAACGCCTGC